>JADKLZ010072224.1:0-14085 GCA_021533235.1 Biomphalaria straminea | reverse complement strand
ATAGCCAATACAGGGATCAATTCATAGCCAATACAGGGATCAATTCAGAGCCAATACAAGACTCAATTCATAACCATTATAGGGATCAATTCATAGCCAATTCAAGACTCAATTCATAGCCAATACAAGGATCATTTCATAGCCAATACATGGATCAATTCAGAGCCAATACAAGACTCAATTCAGAGCCAATACAGGGATCAATTCATAGCCAATACAAGACTCAATTCAGAGCTAATATAAGGATGGCTGATCAATTCTGTACCAATTAAACATGTAATTCGAAGTCTTGTTAAGACAAAACATTTTTTCATTATTTAATTAATATTTCACTTTGCTACTACGCCTGAAAACTAGTTAAAATTAGTTTCTGTTTTAATCGTGTTACAGTAACCTGTTTACAAACCAAAGATAATACACTTAAAGTACAAATGTGTAGACCTGTCCTATCAGTGTATCCACCGGACAAAGCTACTTAACGATCACCAGACGTCTACAAAATTTAAGGAAATTTGAATCGTTTGTTGACCAGTGACACGACAAACTACTCTCTTCTGCCGAAGTCATGTGAAGAGACAGTTTCTTATTGCAATTATTTATTTATGGATGGTATTATTGACGTACGTTATTCTTTGCCTCAATTAGCACTTCAAGTCGGGATGTAAAGTTGGCACCTCGTCTAACAACTGGATAAACAAAGTACTTTTCTTAACTTTCAGTGTGGCGACTTTTACTTTGACCAGATCTCGCAGCAGCTGAAAATATGGTGGAGTTAAGTCTCTTTCTAGCTTGTGGATGAGTGGTAAAACTCTCGACTTCCAAACCGAGAAGTCCCGGGTTCAAATCCTGGTGAAAAGTAGGAATTTTAATTTCGGGATATTTAGGATTTCTATGAGTCCACCCAGCTTTAATGGTTGGGGAAAAGTAATGACGTTGTTCTGGACGCGTTGCACCCTCGTTAACCCTGGGCCATAGAAACAGATGACATTTACATAGTCTGAAAGGCTGCTTTAATTAAAAAAAATATAGCGTAATTGTCAGAGTTCTGAATGATGCTTGTAGTTTATAAATCAAGTAGTTGCTATTAGTTGATTATCAATGAGTTGGAGTGTCTTCATTGCGTTGAAGTGTGGCATTACAGTTACAAACATTTGGCAAAAAAAAAAAACCCAGATAAATGTCATTTAGCCTCATGTTAGGAATCTTTACATTATTGGACTAGTATAATTACAACAAAAATATTACTTAAGATTGTGAAGTAATACACTTAAACTTAATCTCCTAAATCGTAGAGAGTTCTATTTTTATCATTCAATGTAATAAATTTTAAAGAAAAAAAAAACATCTCTATACAGTGTAGTAAGTTTGAAATCTTTATTTCTCTTGGAGGAAACTTTATCTTTTGTTGTGAAATTGCTGGCTAATTTCATTTGATGTACTTTGATGGGATGAAATATAATCTGGCCTAGATCGTTTTACTTTCAGTCGCCATCATTAAATATTTAATGACATTTTCTTTATGTAATTATTTCGTTTAAAAAAAAAAAGAATGTTGTATCAATTGAAAAGGTTTTACAAATTTGAAAGACTAATATCTAGATACTTTTAGAATTGGAGATTTTTATGACTAAGTGACTTGTGCTGAAAATTTTGATTTAAGTGAGGAGGATTGGCGATATATGTCGACCTCTCTCGCCCATCCTTTTCCAGAATCAAGATTTGGTCAAGACGTCCAGGGACGAGTTTCGTTGCAGTGGTTGACCAGAGACTTTCTGTGCATGCCATGGACACGTCAGATCCCCTTAACCTGATTTAGCCGGGCCAGTCAAAGCCGTTTCGGGGTGTGGCCGCTGCGCATGCTACGGCTTCTGGGAGCCACAGGTAAGAGTTGGGTACAGAGTGGGGACCAATAGTGAGCCAAGCTACCCTCAAGAACGGGCACGACTGATTGTCCACTAAGGTGCTACCCTCCTGAGAGTTTTATACATAACGAGAAAATTGTAAATATATAGTGCCTTAGTGGTTCCAGTGTACAAAATAGAAGAAGTGTTGGGAATTTAAGTCATTTAGATGATATATATATATATATATATATATATATATATATATATATATTTATACAGTGCTTTTTGTAAAAAAAAAAATAGGTGCCGGTACTCAGTAGTAGATTGCCTAACTGTTAACAACTAAAAATTATTAATATACGTTAAAATACAAGAAAAGTAATAATTTTTTCAAAATGTGCTTGTACGCAGTACCGGTGCGTACCGTCACAAAAAAAAAAGCCCAGTATATATATATATATGCAATTTTTAGCACTGCAGAATCCAATTTCCTAATTTCCTAAACTATTCCTTTGTATCACCAAGTAATTTCAATATACAGAGCGTAGAAGAATTTCACTCTATACCTTACAGCTGGTATGTAAGCAACTGAGCAACAAACTCGCGGTAATAAATAAGATTTTATAAGAAGATCAACAACTTATTTTAAAATTACAGAGTAATTCTTTTTCTTTTCTAGTTGGCAACAGAGACGCATCCTTGGTACTATTTAGTTTATCGTGGAAATATCGAATAAAAATTTATTCGATCTTCTTACAATTAATTTTAAAAAATATATTATTTTGCGATTAAATGAAATGTATCTCTAAGTACAGTTGTACATGACAAGTCTAGTGGAATACATGAAAAAGAAAAGCAACAAGCATAACATATTGGAAAATGACACTAAACTAAAATGTCATTGTCTGACGCGTTGCTGTCAAAGCCACCAGAACGTGTTATCCTGGTGTATTATTCATGAAGATATACTTTATAATGGGGTCAAAACAATGTCTGGAGTGATCGTTACTTGAACTTAACAAGTTATTCAACCAAACAGTGAGGCTCATGATACTATAGATTGGACTCAGTCACCAGTTTGTGTATTTACCACCAAGATCTCTGTTTCAACGCTCGAGAATACGTTTTTTTTTCCTACACGCGAAGAGGTCAAATAGTAAAAGGGCGCTACTGTTATTCGACAGGTGCGTAGCGGAATAAGGAAATAACGCCCAATGTAACTGCACCTCGTCAAATTTCGAAGTGAATCTAAATAATGGTAGTAGAAAAACTTAACTGTGTTTTGCTTGTGAAACAAATGTTTTATTTAAACCCATGATTTAAAGCATCCCAAGAGTTTCTCTTTTTTTAAAGTAAAAATGGGCATTCTGGAGTATTTCAGCACACAGAGCTGAAGGTCCTCGATTGTTAGTTATCACGACTTTAACCCAGGCCATCCCAATGTATGGTGTATGAGGCACTGTACTATAAGCTACATATTTGTGTTATGTATTTATGTTTCTTGTGTGTTGTGAACTGATCTGTTCTAGTGTGTCAAAATGTCTTGGTGTCCAGGTCAGCTTGTGTGTGTGTGTGTGTACTGTCTTAGTGTGATTTGTTTTGTCACTCTTGTTCAATAAAACCTAGAGTCAAGGCATGCCTTCCAGTTGTGTTTCATTAGGTTACTACAATGTATTGAACAAGAATCTTGTGGATTAATTGTGCTTCAAACATTAAGCATGGATCGTTTTCTAAAGCCTGAACGATTGGTGGTGGATCCTAATGACAGGGACGCTCAAAGGATCTGGAAGCATTGGCTTCACACGTTCGAAAAATTCGCATTAAAAACGATAAAATTCAGAGGTGGAGAATAGAACTGACAGTGTAAAGTTTTGATTTGCGTTACCGGCCGGGGGCTGACAACATGGCCGCCGATGCTCTTGCTCGTGGGTTCTGTGCAAGTACAACAACCCCTATGTCTTTGAAAGAACTTCACAACATTTGTTGCCATCCTGGCATAGTGCGAATACTCCTTTTCGTCCGGTCAAAGAATCAAAGAAACATGTTTTACATAAACTTTTCTTTAGTATGAATGAAAAGTCTTCATTCTCGCGTTTTCTCGCGAACAGCATAAGATGTAATTTAAGATATATAGTGCAGAGAAATCGAAGACTAACTGCCTGGTTTGTAGTATGTCGTTTGGAATTTCGATCCAATGAGCCCGAGGTCAAACCTATACTACTGATTTCGTAACTGTGGCTTAGTAATTGGTCGTAAAAGCCTTAATTTCTGAAAGAATTTGAGAAACTATCTATTTTTTTATGTTTCTACAATTCTGTCTGGTAAAAAGTTTGTACACGTTATTTCTCCGACAATCATTCTCGGATCAAGTTAAAACTTCGCATAATTATTCATTGGCATAGACAAGACATACATTTTAAAAAAATCAATTAGTAGATTAATTACTGATAAATATTTATTTTGTTTAATACTAATAAAGGAAATAAATCCTTCAACATTCACAGGCGATCCTCTCTTCGTGTCTCACCACAAATCCCGAGAGTGACTCATGTCTTAGAATATGACTCGACAAGCTCATCTTAAAAATATTGATGATTATATTTCTAAAAAATTTACTCACAAACCTCTGTTTTTTTTAATTACAATCTTGCACATATGATGCAAATAAAAATCTTTTAAATTTTGCAGAGAACCGTATTTTTTTATGTACTGATTTCGTGTAATGTAGAAAAAATCTTCTCTGCAAACTTTAATTAAAATAAAACAAAAATAAAATAAAACAAGGTTACAAAGACAGTTTGTGTGGAAACGCCTACTCAAAATCGGCCCCCGAAGAGTTTCCGCCTAGGTAGGTAAGAAGGGCAGGTTTCAATATTTTCAGAAAGAACATCAGAATGAAATTCTATCAAAGACAAATGACAGAGAAGAATGGAGAAAGAAGGTTGACAGATCTTGTGTGGTGCCCCAGCAGACCAAATGATAGGTGAAAGTGAATGGGAAGTTATATGTGAACCTGGCTAAATTGATTTCTTATAATGAATATCTAATTGATCTAATTGTTTTGTAAAGAGACAATCTCTTATTCAAATCCTCAAAAATCAAAATATTTCCTTAAAAAATCCTTTAGTTGTGTATCTGTGTGTGTGTAGAATGGGCAGTTGGCGCAGTAACATGAATGACTACTTCGTAGTTGTTTTCAATTATTTCTAAATTATATGCATATTAAATAGATTTTTGTCACCTTTTTGAGGTAAAAGTTTTAGCTAGTAGGACAGAACTTATAAAACGTAGCAATAAAAATTAAAATAATTTTTTTGACAAAAAGTCTAAAACCATCTACATAAGTATGTTAAAATATGGTAGATAGCTTACGCCCAGCTAAAGAGCCTCACATGCTTACTACTATCAATAGTGAATAGTTGTATAAGCGGTGTATTTTTATGAAAAATAACCTGCTTGCATAAGTGATTTAAAAAATTAGATTTTTCACTTTTAGTAAAGAAAAAAGTAGCCATCAGACCTTTGAATGGACTAAAATATAATTATGTCGGATTTTCACTATCTTTTCTAGTTTACGAGATCTAAACGGGACGGACGGATGGGCCGACGGACAGACATTTCACACAAAACTAATAGTGTATTTTCCTCTTTCGGGAGCCGCTAAAAAATGATGTACTTGATTTACTAAAAGTTACTTAAAAATACATTTCCATTTTCTAACTGTACTTTTTGATCACAACTGAATGAAAGCTAAAGCACCAATTTTATTTTCTTTGTTTATCATTCTACTTAATATTTTCATAGGCTCCAATATTCCGAATATTAAATTTTTAAGTAGCTTATGATACTATATTTTAATACGATTAACGAAGTTGTGAATCAAAATGTTTCAAATATGGGACTTTCTTCTCCCTGTACCAAGAGAGCATTAAGAGAAAAAAAGGTTCTTGTAGCCATTTGCCAGTATTTGTTGTCGCTAGAATCTAAAATCAATCTAATCAGCTTTTTGGAAGCATCGCTCGTTTTTTTCTGTCTTGTGTTTGTGTTATCAGCCTGGGCTTATGTTAGAAAATGTTTCTTGAAACTTTCCCGCATACGTCAGCTGGTTATATCCCACAAGACACCAGGAATTCAAACACAATCACGTGGGCAACGAAGATCTCTCCTCCAAACACTCACAAACATATATACACACAGAGAGGGAAAGAGAGAGAGAGAGACAGAGAGAAAGAGAGAGAGGGAGAGAGAGAGAGAAAGAAAAAGATATATATAGAGAGAATATTTCACAAAATTGAGCTTAAACCCAGTTCAAATACAATCAGTAGGAAAAAAAAAGATCTCTTCTCCAAACGCTCACGAACATACTTACACACAGAGGGAAGAAGAGAGAGAGAGAGATGGAGAGAGAGGGAGAAACAGAGAAAGAGGTAGAGAGAATATTTCACAATTTCACAAAATTGGGCTTAAATTGTTTGCCTAAGTCGGAAGTGAGACCGCGAATTAACAGGCGATCAGTCCAGTCTGAAGCCAACTTTAGCTCAACAGAAACAAAGAAGTTAACTCCCCTGAGGTTAAAAATAATGTTTAAAAAAATGGTAGCGTTCTTTTTTAAATTAGTATGGGGACTTGACAAGAATTGTTTTTAAAAGGTGATGTCACACAGAAACTTTAAAGTCTAAACCAACAAAGACTAGTTCACAGATTGAAAAGGACTAACACTTCATACTATAAAATCTAAACCAACAAAGACTAGTTCACAGATTGAAATGGACTAACACTTCATACTATAAAATCTAAACCAAGAAAGACTAGTTCACAGATTGAAAAGGACTAACACTTCATACTATAAAGTCTAAACCAACAAAGACTACTTCACAGATTGAAATGGACTAACACTTCATATTTCTGAAGTGAGAAATTCACTAAAAACTTATTTCTTACTAGAAATGAGCAGCAGAAAAAAAAAGATAAAAATTAAGATACTGTTGTGACCCTGTTCCCCCCTGACTAACCATTTTTTCCACGTGCGAAGTACGGTGATTTTTGTTTATGCTTTGGAGGGTAAATGACCTTAACTATACTAGTGTGTAAATGTGTTCAGAAACTTGAGTTATGAGTTGTTGTTTTTGTGTGGATTTCTTGACTGAGGTTTTGAGGATTATTTTTCTATTGTGGTAGTGATTCGGGGTATTGAGATTGGATTTGGAGATAGTGACATTATTTCTATTTAGCGGGGATATTGATTGATCAAAGTTGGATTGTGTTTCTGCAATCTGAGGATATCGGCGACCTGACAATCGGTGAGTTATTTTCTTTAATTTAAGCCCACGTCGTAACAATACGAATAAGATTGTTTGGTCTAAACAAATGCTTATCGGTGACGACTAAAAAGCAGAATAAAGTTTGTACATCTCCAGCCTTAATGAAGAGGAGCCGACCACTTCGTCTAGATTTGATATAATTGTGGGTGCAAATTGGCTCTACAGATTTTATATCTTGGAGATGTATCTTCCATGAACTAGGTTTTCAAAACATTGTGTATGTGTTTGAGTGATAGGAAATGCATTTTAAAAAAATAGTGTATTTAATCGATGTCTCTATGCTAGTGAAATGTTTACCATACCAGCAGATGATGGGTAAAGGGAAACAGGGGCGTAGCTAGGTATTGTCCATCGTTTGGGGGGCCCGGGGGGCTTGACCTCTTTGGGGGCCCTGCGTTATGCGTAATATTACATTTTTAATGTAACGAAAACTCATTTAGGGGCCCCCTTCGAGTGGGGGCCTGGGAGATTTTCAAATTCCCCCTCCTCCCCCCACCCTTGCTACGCCACTGAAGGGAATCAGGCCATCGATGCTTGCTGTACAAAAAGTTAAATTACTTTTTTGTTAACATTAAATTTTACCAGCTTCTTAATGATAAATTGTCTGAGACTCTAAGATGTATCATTAAGTAAATAGTTTTATAGTTTTCCTTCCATGTTAGCTTCTTGAAGTGGTCAATTTTAAGAGTCAGTGCTAGTTCCCTTTCGTTTGGACCCTTTGAAATTAACTTATTTATCTTATCTTATTTATGGTTGTGTTGTACTTGAGTTCGGCGCATTGGGCGCCAAGCTGTCTCCATAAAGATCTGTCACTGGCAATGGCTAAAGCCTTCTCCCACCTTGTGTCCACTGTTCTGAGGTCCTCCATGAAGGTGTGACGCCAAGTTATACGAGCACGTCCCTGTTTGAGCTTTCCTCGTATCGGCCACCATGTCATCGCAGCTCTTGGTAAGTGTAGTTCATTTTGTCGGAGGACATATCCCTCAAGCCTTATGTAACGCTCTGTCAGAACCGCTGGATAGTCATAAGTGCTGAGCCGAAGGCTCTTCGAGCACTAAGTTTGAAAAAAAACCTGTCTGACCTCACTGCCCGAAAATCAAACAGTAAAAAAAACAAACCTGCGGACCAACAGGCCTGTCTGGGAGCGACCCGAGTCAATGCTTATAGAGCATTGCTGTTTCCAATACCACTCGGTGGCACCGGGGGCCTCCACCATCTACCTTCGTTGTACCAAGCTAACTGTGCAGAATCCGCCATTGATGAGACGGTCCCTTGAGGAACAGCGCATGGATTTGTGACTGATTTGTGGGAGCTTTCTTACAAATCCGCACCGTGAAGGGGCAGACTCTCGTCCGCCCATGGGCACTCCCACGGGAATCATATTTGTTACCCTTTCGCCTAGCCACTTCCTCTAGTGAGCCGTTTCCACGGGAGCGCCACGTTGAGGCAGGGTAACGTGCTCCCGTCTGTCAGAACCTCACTGAGTGGTCGACTCCAAGTTCAACATAGGATTTCCTTTTTTGAGACCCAATCTCTATAACTAGAAGAAGACTTGAATTTAATTTAATTTAAAAGAAACTTGACCAGGAGGCTTTGGAATTTCATTAGAGCCTATGTTATTATACTCACTAAGACTGGTTTATAAGTTAAAATAAGCCATTAATAAAGTGTCTACGTTCTTATACGAGATTGGCATCAACTGGTTCAATGCCATATCACCCAGACGCTATGATGTTAGTTCACTGACAGGAAACTGACAGCCTTAAAAGTGTGGTAATGGATCAGTTCATATCTCTGGTTTCATGACATACCCAGGCGTCTGCTTTAAGTAAGGACAATGGATAGTCTCCCCTTCTTAAAAGCTACTTGAAATAGCCAGTGTTTATGGTGGATCATTAGAGCTGAGTGGAGAAAACTGTTCGAGGTTGTGAGTACTTTGGGGTTACGACTACGAGTCTGATATTGTAGTCTTTGAATTTTATATAACAGGCACTAGTAGACTGCACATGAAATAGTTACTATGAATGCCTGCAATTTAGTTTAAGAAATTCAATTATATTCTTGAATTTAAAAATATTTCAATTTTAGATATAATAAAACTGGAAGAGTTTTTCTGTGGCTGAGCAGAGTAACGTGATTGGAGGGCCCAGGTACATATCCTGAAGAAACCTATCAATTCTGTGACTGAGCAGAGTAACGTGATTGGAGGGCCCAGGTACATATCCTGAAGAAACCTATCAATTCTGTGGCTGAGCAGAGTAACGTGATTGGAGGGTCCAGCTACATATCCTGAAGAAACCTATCAATTCTTGTTTAACATTTAACTTCATTTGAAATGTATGCCTAGTAGCAGAGAGTAAACATCGCAAATATCCTTCCGCCATGTCTAAAGAGAGAATAGGCCCAAACCGCAAGTGAGCATTATAAAGTATTTTGAAGACGTCTATTTCAAAAATGACTTTTTCAAGAGTGATAACTTTGCACTTATTAACTAATGAGTGATAAACAAAAACAAAATCAACTCCGTCCTAATTCCTCCCAACAGAATAAGAGCCTGGCTATGCCCATGTATAAATATACTTACAGTACAGACATTTCTGCATGCGGCGTCGGAACGAGACAGCTGGAGGTCACTCACAAAGGCCGCGGGATACACATTTGAGACCAAAAGAAAATCTGCCGCCGAGGACAAACGCAGACGACGAAAAGAAAATCTAAACCGACCACCTGCGGACAATGGTTTTGCTTGCCCTGGATGTGGCAAAATATGTAGGTCACAGCTGGGACTGCACAGCCACGGGAAACACTGTATTCCTCACTAATCTTCGGACTCGAAGACAAGCCTATTATTATTATTACAGACATTTCTAGCTTGGTGATATAGATGCAGATTTGGAAAAACTAAAAGACAGTAGTCTAGACTATAATACTAGATCTATTTAGTGAAATACTATTAATATTGTGTATTGAATATATAACATAAGACATGTATTATAACACATTAATTCCAGCTAATGATTTCTACAAAAGTATGTGTGCCAAATTCTCTTAAAAGTTTATTTAGTCGACTGCTTACTAAATACCTTTAAGAATTTACACTGAAGGCTAATCAAAATAAATTTTAAAAGCATAAAGATCAAACCAGAGTTTTCATTGTGTCAATTAGATATTGATTTCCTCCAAAAGATATATAGACCGTTAAATTTCACTTCCATGAAAATCGTTAAAGCCGTTTCGAAATCTATGTTCACCATGTTTCTATCCCTGCAGTGTCCGTCCACACCATTGACTATATATATAGTTTTCACAGATGCCATTATAGATTTATTTGTATTTGTGTGTAAATAGAAATAGAAATCCCTAACTGAGCCTCAGGAATTACCCAAAAAGTCTAGTCCCTTGACAGAGCCTCAAGTTTAACTTAATGACGTAACTATGATGTCGCAAGTCTATTGGTTGATTTGAAAATAAATAAAGATTTTTTAAAAGAGTTAGGTCAGCTGATATAAGACGCGCCAGATTCAGTCTGGAGTTAGCTTTCTAAACGATAGGTTGTGTTTCTAGTGTGTTCTGAAATAATATTGAAGAAAGAAGCTTAATATTGTATTTTCATTTTTAATATGTACCTTGTACATAAGCTGTACTTAAGTTATATTTGAATTAAAGTTTCTAGTGTTTTATTTCATCGAAGAAGTCATTCATTTGATTCCTAGATCGTCTGTGTTCATAATTGTATTCAATTCAAGATAGTCCCCGGCAGTACAAGTCTACTCTTCTATTCGGACAGCAACTTCTTATTACACTCCAAGATAAGGTTGACGAACTCATCATTCGTCATTCATTCATCGATAGAAGAGAGATATTGTCACAATAGTCTATGGTCTATACAAGCTCATTTTGTTAATAATAGGAATTGTAAAAAGGCGAATGGAAGGAAAGATCATTATGTGAACACTTTTCGGTTTTTAACTAAATCATAAAGGAACAAAGAAATGTCAATAATATCGCAAGCCATACAATTTTGGCAGTATCTTCCATCAAACGCTGTTATTTCTTAAAAGGGAAGTAACGAAACATCCCCCAGTATACTTGACTACAGTGTGAGCCCAAAGCTGACAAGACATCCCCCAGTATACTTGACTACAGTGTGAGCCCAAAGCTGACAAGACATCCCCCAGTATACTTGACTACAGTGTGAGCCCAAAGGTAACAAGACATCCCCCAGTATAGTTGACTACAGTGTGAGCCCAAAGCTGACAAGACATCCCCAGTATAGTTGATTACAGTTTGAGCCCAAAGCTGACAAGACATCCCCAGTATAGTTGACTACAGTGTGAGCCCAAAGCTGACAAGACATCCCACAGTATAGTTGACTACAGTTTACAGTTGAGTCTAAAGCTGGAGTGATCAGGAAAAAAAAAAGATAATTATTCATCACACAGAGAACAATCTGAAGCCTTGATTGAAGCCAGTGTTTCTCAAACTGTGCTCCACTGAGCCCTTGCGCTCCGCAAGGCCGGAATAGGTGTTCCACGAACTACTGGAATAGTTGACGAGTAGGCCACCGCGTAAATTAATCTCTCTAAAATAATAACCAAAAGTGTTCCGCTAAATACTCAGAATGAGCAAAGTGTTCCGTTAAGGGAAAAGTTTGGGAAACCCTGGCTTCAACTAACGACGTCATCTGATTTCTGAAAGCTAATTAGCCAAACTCGCTAACGAACTTAACAAAGCCTACAAATAGCCAGATGAAAATATGAATCTCAAAATTACGAGAAACTAATAATGTAATTCTCCCTGTTTGGGGATACAATACTGGCCTGGTGGATAAAAAGATTCACTTTAAGAAAAAATATTTTAAAAAATGGAGCTGTGATAGTTTTTAATGAAATCAAATCAACATTAATGACGAGATTTCAAAGAGAAGATAACCCGGGCACAAGAGGAAGCCAAAAATAAGGAAACGAGCAAAAGTTTTTTTTAGAAAGCACAAAATGTATGTTACAGAATCTTTTTTTTTTTAAACATATTTTAATAGACATCAGAAATGGTACTGATTGTGAAAGATAAAAGATATCTGCTTGCATCCCCTGAAGCTAAACACTGCTGATTGGTAACTTGAAAACTAGTGGAATAAGGGAGACAACAAAAAACACAGCGAGGCGCTTTCATCCATAATCTAAAAAAAAAGAGAAAGGGAGAGAACTTGTAGTTAATGGAAGAAAAAAAAAATCAAACGAAAAGTCTTTTCAAAGTGAAGTGTAATTCACATTCAAAGACATAATACCAGATACATTAAAACGTATAATACACGATACAGTACTATAGGAAATACAACACACAAAAGAAGGGCTCTAAAATCCCTTGGAAGAAAGGGATATTACTTTAAGAAATTGCAAAAAAAGAATTCATGAACAGAGCATATTTTCACCGACATAATCAGAAAGACACATTATATGCTAGCATTGGACGCTATCGATGAAAACTACAAGAATTATCTCCCCTGACCCATGACTTTTAAGCGAAACGTGTTAAATCATTGTCATATCTAATGACTGTAATTAGCTCTTTTGATTGGCGCAAAATTAATTGCATGCATTACAAGTGTAATGATATTTGAAACTAGCCAATTACAGCCAAAGTTCATTCAATTTTTATAGCATACATTTTGTTGGTCCACGGGCTTGAACTAATTAGCTTATTTTCAGCACCTTCTATTTAGCACTAACTAGCTTGCTTAGGTTTTCACATAGGAGCTTTTTTTTTTTCGTTACACAAACTAGCTGGCCATATTTTGATAGCGTACATATATATTATAGTTCTGTGGATTAATTTAATTATTTTTAATTTTCTTAAACCAACATCCTTGTATTTTAATAAAGACTACCTTTTTGAATTACGACTATTAGAATAATCCTTCAAATAATAACCTATGCCTCCAAGACTTTAAGGGGTTTGTTGTAACAGGGCCCATGACTAATAAGGAAGAATTTGTTGAAATTCCTTTCAGTCTTATAAGAAACCGTACAACCATTGAATATTTTAATACTTAACACTTCTCAGAATTCGTGACTGAATTCAGTGTAATGACAATATTGTTTGTAAAAAATGAGCACATTTACAAGAACAACCTTTGTAAATGTAAATTAACTAAGTAAAGTAAATTAAGGGCCGATCTAGTAAAGGAGATTCGTCTTGAGCAGTTTTATCCACACAGAAGACAGAATGACAGACAGAATGACAGACAGAATGACGGAATTACAGTAGACAGAAGACATAATAAAAAAAATTGGCTGATTTTAAAACAGATTCATTGTATGTAAATGAAACAAAAGGTAGAAAATTTCACCCTAACCCTGACTGCCAGTATGGAACACGATCTAACTACCGCCATTGTCAGGCACATTTAGTCCATAGTAAATTAAAAACTTTCACGCACAAAGATCGTAAAAGAAAGTGCTAGTCCTTAATCACATTTCAATCAGTTTACATTTCACGTCACTCTGTCAGTATTACACATACACACACACAAATATCCGAAAAAGATTGTCACTGAAGTCTGGACCCATTAATGTCAAGATTCCTACTTCAAAAAATCCGGCTTGTCTCAAAAATGTCTCTAAATCTTGGGTGTGTACTGAGGTGGAAGGAGACAATATGCCACAAAAACAACATTTTGGCTAAACCATACACTGCGTCTTTAAACTAACATTTTGGCTAAACCATACACTGCGTCTTTAAACTAACATTTTGGCTAAACCATACACTGCGTCTTTAAACTAACATTTTGTCTAAACCATACACTGTGTATTTAAACTAACATTTTGGCTAAACCATACACTGCGTCTTTAAACCAACATTTTGGCTAAACCCTACACTGTGTCTTTAAACTAACATTTTGGCTAAACCATACACTGTGT
>JADKLZ010072223.1:0-14038 GCA_021533235.1 Biomphalaria straminea | reverse complement strand
ATAGCCAATACAGGGATCAATTCATAGCCAATACAGGGATCAATTCAGAGCCAATACAAGACTCAATTCATAACCATTATAGGGATCAATTCATAGCCAATTCAAGACTCAATTCATAGCCAATACAAGGATCATTTCATAGCCAATACATGGATCAATTCAGAGCCAATACAAGACTCAATTCAGAGCCAATACAGGGATCAATTCATAGCCAATACAAGACTCAATTCAGAGCTAATATAAGGATGGCTGATCAATTCTGTACCAATTAAACATGTAATTCGAAGTCTTGTTAAGACAAAACATTTTTTCATTATTTAATTAATATTTCACTTTGCTACTACGCCTGAAAACTAGTTAAAATTAGTTTCTGTTTTAATCGTGTTACAGTAACCTGTTTACAAACCAAAGATAATACACTTAAAGTACAAATGTGTAGACCTGTCCTATCAGTGTATCCACCGGACAAAGCTACTTAACGATCACCAGACGTCTACAAAATTTAAGGAAATTTGAATCGTTTGTTGACCAGTGACACGACAAACTACTCTCTTCTGCCGAAGTCATGTGAAGAGACAGTTTCTTATTGCAATTATTTATTTATGGATGGTATTATTGACGTACGTTATTCTTTGCCTCAATTAGCACTTCAAGTCGGGATGTAAAGTTGGCACCTCGTCTAACAACTGGATAAACAAAGTACTTTTCTTAACTTTCAGTGTGGCGACTTTTACTTTGACCAGATCTCGCAGCAGCTGAAAATATGGTGGAGTTAAGTCTCTTTCTAGCTTGTGGATGAGTGGTAAAACTCTCGACTTCCAAACCGAGAAGTCCCGGGTTCAAATCCTGGTGAAAAGTAGGAATTTTAATTTCGGGATATTTAGGATTTCTATGAGTCCACCCAGCTTTAATGGTTGGGGAAAAGTAATGACGTTGTTCTGGACGCGTTGCACCCTCGTTAACCCTGGGCCATAGAAACAGATGACATTTACATAGTCTGAAAGGCTGCTTTAATTAAAAAAAATATAGCGTAATTGTCAGAGTTCTGAATGATGCTTGTAGTTTATAAATCAAGTAGTTGCTATTAGTTGATTATCAATGAGTTGGAGTGTCTTCATTGCGTTGAAGTGTGGCATTACAGTTACAAACATTTGGCAAAAAAAAAAACCCAGATAAATGTCATTTAGCCTCATGTTAGGAATCTTTACATTATTGGACTAGTATAATTACAACAAAAATATTACTTAAGATTGTGAAGTAATACACTTAAACTTAATCTCCTAAATCGTAGAGAGTTCTATTTTTATCATTCAATGTAATAAATTTTAAAGAAAAAAAAAACATCTCTATACAGTGTAGTAAGTTTGAAATCTTTATTTCTCTTGGAGGAAACTTTATCTTTTGTTGTGAAATTGCTGGCTAATTTCATTTGATGTACTTTGATGGGATGAAATATAATCTGGCCTAGATCGTTTTACTTTCAGTCGCCATCATTAAATATTTAATGACATTTTCTTTATGTAATTATTTCGTTTAAAAAAAAAAAGAATGTTGTATCAATTGAAAAGGTTTTACAAATTTGAAAGACTAATATCTAGATACTTTTAGAATTGGAGATTTTTATGACTAAGTGACTTGTGCTGAAAATTTTGATTTAAGTGAGGAGGATTGGCGATATATGTCGACCTCTCTCGCCCATCCTTTTCCAGAATCAAGATTTGGTCAAGACGTCCAGGGACGAGTTTCGTTGCAGTGGTTGACCAGAGACTTTCTGTGCATGCCATGGACACGTCAGATCCCCTTAACCTGATTTAGCCGGGCCAGTCAAAGCCGTTTCGGGGTGTGGCCGCTGCGCATGCTACGGCTTCTGGGAGCCACAGGTAAGAGTTGGGTACAGAGTGGGGACCAATAGTGAGCCAAGCTACCCTCAAGAACGGGCACGACTGATTGTCCACTAAGGTGCTACCCTCCTGAGAGTTTTATACATAACGAGAAAATTGTAAATATATAGTGCCTTAGTGGTTCCAGTGTACAAAATAGAAGAAGTGTTGGGAATTTAAGTCATTTAGATGATATATATATATATATATATATATATATATATATATATATATTTATACAGTGCTTTTTGTAAAAAAAAAAATAGGTGCCGGTACTCAGTAGTAGATTGCCTAACTGTTAACAACTAAAAATTATTAATATACGTTAAAATACAAGAAAAGTAATAATTTTTTCAAAATGTGCTTGTACGCAGTACCGGTGCGTACCGTCACAAAAAAAAAAGCCCAGTATATATATATATATGCAATTTTTAGCACTGCAGAATCCAATTTCCTAATTTCCTAAACTATTCCTTTGTATCACCAAGTAATTTCAATATACAGAGCGTAGAAGAATTTCACTCTATACCTTACAGCTGGTATGTAAGCAACTGAGCAACAAACTCGCGGTAATAAATAAGATTTTATAAGAAGATCAACAACTTATTTTAAAATTACAGAGTAATTCTTTTTCTTTTCTAGTTGGCAACAGAGACGCATCCTTGGTACTATTTAGTTTATCGTGGAAATATCGAATAAAAATTTATTCGATCTTCTTACAATTAATTTTAAAAAATATATTATTTTGCGATTAAATGAAATGTATCTCTAAGTACAGTTGTACATGACAAGTCTAGTGGAATACATGAAAAAGAAAAGCAACAAGCATAACATATTGGAAAATGACACTAAACTAAAATGTCATTGTCTGACGCGTTGCTGTCAAAGCCACCAGAACGTGTTATCCTGGTGTATTATTCATGAAGATATACTTTATAATGGGGTCAAAACAATGTCTGGAGTGATCGTTACTTGAACTTAACAAGTTATTCAACCAAACAGTGAGGCTCATGATACTATAGATTGGACTCAGTCACCAGTTTGTGTATTTACCACCAAGATCTCTGTTTCAACGCTCGAGAATACGTTTTTTTTTCCTACACGCGAAGAGGTCAAATAGTAAAAGGGCGCTACTGTTATTCGACAGGTGCGTAGCGGAATAAGGAAATAACGCCCAATGTAACTGCACCTCGTCAAATTTCGAAGTGAATCTAAATAATGGTAGTAGAAAAACTTAACTGTGTTTTGCTTGTGAAACAAATGTTTTATTTAAACCCATGATTTAAAGCATCCCAAGAGTTTCTCTTTTTTTAAAGTAAAAATGGGCATTCTGGAGTATTTCAGCACACAGAGCTGAAGGTCCTCGATTGTTAGTTATCACGACTTTAACCCAGGCCATCCCAATGTATGGTGTATGAGGCACTGTACTATAAGCTACATATTTGTGTTATGTATTTATGTTTCTTGTGTGTTGTGAACTGATCTGTTCTAGTGTGTCAAAATGTCTTGGTGTCCAGGTCAGCTTGTGTGTGTGTGTGTGTACTGTCTTAGTGTGATTTGTTTTGTCACTCTTGTTCAATAAAACCTAGAGTCAAGGCATGCCTTCCAGTTGTGTTTCATTAGGTTACTACAATGTATTGAACAAGAATCTTGTGGATTAATTGTGCTTCAAACATTAAGCATGGATCGTTTTCTAAAGCCTGAACGATTGGTGGTGGATCCTAATGACAGGGACGCTCAAAGGATCTGGAAGCATTGGCTTCACACGTTCGAAAAATTCGCATTAAAAACGATAAAATTCAGAGGTGGAGAATAGAACTGACAGTGTAAAGTTTTGATTTGCGTTACCGGCCGGGGGCTGACAACATGGCCGCCGATGCTCTTGCTCGTGGGTTCTGTGCAAGTACAACAACCCCTATGTCTTTGAAAGAACTTCACAACATTTGTTGCCATCCTGGCATAGTGCGAATACTCCTTTTCGTCCGGTCAAAGAATCAAAGAAACATGTTTTACATAAACTTTTCTTTAGTATGAATGAAAAGTCTTCATTCTCGCGTTTTCTCGCGAACAGCATAAGATGTAATTTAAGATATATAGTGCAGAGAAATCGAAGACTAACTGCCTGGTTTGTAGTATGTCGTTTGGAATTTCGATCCAATGAGCCCGAGGTCAAACCTATACTACTGATTTCGTAACTGTGGCTTAGTAATTGGTCGTAAAAGCCTTAATTTCTGAAAGAATTTGAGAAACTATCTATTTTTTTATGTTTCTACAATTCTGTCTGGTAAAAAGTTTGTACACGTTATTTCTCCGACAATCATTCTCGGATCAAGTTAAAACTTCGCATAATTATTCATTGGCATAGACAAGACATACATTTTAAAAAAATCAATTAGTAGATTAATTACTGATAAATATTTATTTTGTTTAATACTAATAAAGGAAATAAATCCTTCAACATTCACAGGCGATCCTCTCTTCGTGTCTCACCACAAATCCCGAGAGTGACTCATGTCTTAGAATATGACTCGACAAGCTCATCTTAAAAATATTGATGATTATATTTCTAAAAAATTTACTCACAAACCTCTGTTTTTTTTAATTACAATCTTGCACATATGATGCAAATAAAAATCTTTTAAATTTTGCAGAGAACCGTATTTTTTTATGTACTGATTTCGTGTAATGTAGAAAAAATCTTCTCTGCAAACTTTAATTAAAATAAAACAAAAATAAAATAAAACAAGGTTACAAAGACAGTTTGTGTGGAAACGCCTACTCAAAATCGGCCCCCGAAGAGTTTCCGCCTAGGTAGGTAAGAAGGGCAGGTTTCAATATTTTCAGAAAGAACATCAGAATGAAATTCTATCAAAGACAAATGACAGAGAAGAATGGAGAAAGAAGGTTGACAGATCTTGTGTGGTGCCCCAGCAGACCAAATGATAGGTGAAAGTGAATGGGAAGTTATATGTGAACCTGGCTAAATTGATTTCTTATAATGAATATCTAATTGATCTAATTGTTTTGTAAAGAGACAATCTCTTATTCAAATCCTCAAAAATCAAAATATTTCCTTAAAAAATCCTTTAGTTGTGTATCTGTGTGTGTGTAGAATGGGCAGTTGGCGCAGTAACATGAATGACTACTTCGTAGTTGTTTTCAATTATTTCTAAATTATATGCATATTAAATAGATTTTTGTCACCTTTTTGAGGTAAAAGTTTTAGCTAGTAGGACAGAACTTATAAAACGTAGCAATAAAAATTAAAATAATTTTTTTGACAAAAAGTCTAAAACCATCTACATAAGTATGTTAAAATATGGTAGATAGCTTACGCCCAGCTAAAGAGCCTCACATGCTTACTACTATCAATAGTGAATAGTTGTATAAGCGGTGTATTTTTATGAAAAATAACCTGCTTGCATAAGTGATTTAAAAAATTAGATTTTTCACTTTTAGTAAAGAAAAAAGTAGCCATCAGACCTTTGAATGGACTAAAATATAATTATGTCGGATTTTCACTATCTTTTCTAGTTTACGAGATCTAAACGGGACGGACGGATGGGCCGACGGACAGACATTTCACACAAAACTAATAGTGTATTTTCCTCTTTCGGGAGCCGCTAAAAAATGATGTACTTGATTTACTAAAAGTTACTTAAAAATACATTTCCATTTTCTAACTGTACTTTTTGATCACAACTGAATGAAAGCTAAAGCACCAATTTTATTTTCTTTGTTTATCATTCTACTTAATATTTTCATAGGCTCCAATATTCCGAATATTAAATTTTTAAGTAGCTTATGATACTATATTTTAATACGATTAACGAAGTTGTGAATCAAAATGTTTCAAATATGGGACTTTCTTCTCCCTGTACCAAGAGAGCATTAAGAGAAAAAAAGGTTCTTGTAGCCATTTGCCAGTATTTGTTGTCGCTAGAATCTAAAATCAATCTAATCAGCTTTTTGGAAGCATCGCTCGTTTTTTTCTGTCTTGTGTTTGTGTTATCAGCCTGGGCTTATGTTAGAAAATGTTTCTTGAAACTTTCCCGCATACGTCAGCTGGTTATATCCCACAAGACACCAGGAATTCAAACACAATCACGTGGGCAACGAAGATCTCTCCTCCAAACACTCACAAACATATATACACACAGAGAGGGAAAGAGAGAGAGAGAGACAGAGAGAAAGAGAGAGAGGGAGAGAGAGAGAGAAAGAAAAAGATATATATAGAGAGAATATTTCACAAAATTGAGCTTAAACCCAGTTCAAATACAATCAGTAGGAAAAAAAAAGATCTCTTCTCCAAACGCTCACGAACATACTTACACACAGAGGGAAGAAGAGAGAGAGAGAGATGGAGAGAGAGGGAGAAACAGAGAAAGAGGTAGAGAGAATATTTCACAATTTCACAAAATTGGGCTTAAATTGTTTGCCTAAGTCGGAAGTGAGACCGCGAATTAACAGGCGATCAGTCCAGTCTGAAGCCAACTTTAGCTCAACAGAAACAAAGAAGTTAACTCCCCTGAGGTTAAAAATAATGTTTAAAAAAATGGTAGCGTTCTTTTTTAAATTAGTATGGGGACTTGACAAGAATTGTTTTTAAAAGGTGATGTCACACAGAAACTTTAAAGTCTAAACCAACAAAGACTAGTTCACAGATTGAAAAGGACTAACACTTCATACTATAAAATCTAAACCAACAAAGACTAGTTCACAGATTGAAATGGACTAACACTTCATACTATAAAATCTAAACCAAGAAAGACTAGTTCACAGATTGAAAAGGACTAACACTTCATACTATAAAGTCTAAACCAACAAAGACTACTTCACAGATTGAAATGGACTAACACTTCATATTTCTGAAGTGAGAAATTCACTAAAAACTTATTTCTTACTAGAAATGAGCAGCAGAAAAAAAAAGATAAAAATTAAGATACTGTTGTGACCCTGTTCCCCCCTGACTAACCATTTTTTCCACGTGCGAAGTACGGTGATTTTTGTTTATGCTTTGGAGGGTAAATGACCTTAACTATACTAGTGTGTAAATGTGTTCAGAAACTTGAGTTATGAGTTGTTGTTTTTGTGTGGATTTCTTGACTGAGGTTTTGAGGATTATTTTTCTATTGTGGTAGTGATTCGGGGTATTGAGATTGGATTTGGAGATAGTGACATTATTTCTATTTAGCGGGGATATTGATTGATCAAAGTTGGATTGTGTTTCTGCAATCTGAGGATATCGGCGACCTGACAATCGGTGAGTTATTTTCTTTAATTTAAGCCCACGTCGTAACAATACGAATAAGATTGTTTGGTCTAAACAAATGCTTATCGGTGACGACTAAAAAGCAGAATAAAGTTTGTACATCTCCAGCCTTAATGAAGAGGAGCCGACCACTTCGTCTAGATTTGATATAATTGTGGGTGCAAATTGGCTCTACAGATTTTATATCTTGGAGATGTATCTTCCATGAACTAGGTTTTCAAAACATTGTGTATGTGTTTGAGTGATAGGAAATGCATTTTAAAAAAATAGTGTATTTAATCGATGTCTCTATGCTAGTGAAATGTTTACCATACCAGCAGATGATGGGTAAAGGGAAACAGGGGCGTAGCTAGGTATTGTCCATCGTTTGGGGGGGCCCGGGGGGCTTGACCTCTTTGGGGGCCCTGCGTTATGCGTAATATTACATTTTTAATGTAACGAAAACTCATTTAGGGGCCCCCTTCGAGTGGGGGCCTGGGAGATTTTCAAATTCCCCCTCCTCCCCCCACCCTTGCTACGCCACTGAAGGGAATCAGGCCATCGATGCTTGCTGTACAAAAAGTTAAATTACTTTTTTGTTAACATTAAATTTTACCAGCTTCTTAATGATAAATTGTCTGAGACTCTAAGATGTATCATTAAGTAAATAGTTTTATAGTTTTCCTTCCATGTTAGCTTCTTGAAGTGGTCAATTTTAAGAGTCAGTGCTAGTTCCCTTTCGTTTGGACCCTTTGAAATTAACTTATTTATCTTATCTTATTTATGGTTGTGTTGTACTTGAGTTCGGCGCATTGGGCGCCAAGCTGTCTCCATAAAGATCTGTCACTGGCAATGGCTAAAGCCTTCTCCCACCTTGTGTCCACTGTTCTGAGGTCCTCCATGAAGGTGTGACGCCAAGTTATACGAGCACGTCCCTGTTTGAGCTTTCCTCGTATCGGCCACCATGTCATCGCAGCTCTTGGTAAGTGTAGTTCATTTTGTCGGAGGACATATCCCTCAAGCCTTATGTAACGCTCTGTCAGAACCGCTGGATAGTCATAAGTGCTGAGCCGAAGGCTCTTCGAGCACTAAGTTTGAAAAAAAACCTGTCTGACCTCACTGCCCGAAAATCAAACAGTAAAAAAAACAAACCTGCGGACCAACAGGCCTGTCTGGGAGCGACCCGAGTCAATGCTTATAGAGCATTGCTGTTTCCAATACCACTCGGTGGCACCGGGGGCCTCCACCATCTACCTTCGTTGTACCAAGCTAACTGTGCAGAATCCGCCATTGATGAGACGGTCCCTTGAGGAACAGCGCATGGATTTGTGACTGATTTGTGGGAGCTTTCTTACAAATCCGCACCGTGAAGGGGCAGACTCTCGTCCGCCCATGGGCACTCCCACGGGAATCATATTTGTTACCCTTTCGCCTAGCCACTTCCTCTAGTGAGCCGTTTCCACGGGAGCGCCACGTTGAGGCAGGGTAACGTGCTCCCGTCTGTCAGAACCTCACTGAGTGGTCGACTCCAAGTTCAACATAGGATTTCCTTTTTTGAGACCCAATCTCTATAACTAGAAGAAGACTTGAATTTAATTTAATTTAAAAGAAACTTGACCAGGAGGCTTTGGAATTTCATTAGAGCCTATGTTATTATACTCACTAAGACTGGTTTATAAGTTAAAATAAGCCATTAATAAAGTGTCTACGTTCTTATACGAGATTGGCATCAACTGGTTCAATGCCATATCACCCAGACGCTATGATGTTAGTTCACTGACAGGAAACTGACAGCCTTAAAAGTGTGGTAATGGATCAGTTCATATCTCTGGTTTCATGACATACCCAGGCGTCTGCTTTAAGTAAGGACAATGGATAGTCTCCCCTTCTTAAAAGCTACTTGAAATAGCCAGTGTTTATGGTGGATCATTAGAGCTGAGTGGAGAAAACTGTTCGAGGTTGTGAGTACTTTGGGGTTACGACTACGAGTCTGATATTGTAGTCTTTGAATTTTATATAACAGGCACTAGTAGACTGCACATGAAATAGTTACTATGAATGCCTGCAATTTAGTTTAAGAAATTCAATTATATTCTTGAATTTAAAAATATTTCAATTTTAGATATAATAAAACTGGAAGAGTTTTTCTGTGGCTGAGCAGAGTAACGTGATTGGAGGGCCCAGGTACATATCCTGAAGAAACCTATCAATTCTGTGACTGAGCAGAGTAACGTGATTGGAGGGCCCAGGTACATATCCTGAAGAAACCTATCAATTCTGTGGCTGAGCAGAGTAACGTGATTGGAGGGTCCAGCTACATATCCTGAAGAAACCTATCAATTCTTGTTTAACATTTAACTTCATTTGAAATGTATGCCTAGTAGCAGAGAGTAAACATCGCAAATATCCTTCCGCCATGTCTAAAGAGAGAATAGGCCCAAACCGCAAGTGAGCATTATAAAGTATTTTGAAGACGTCTATTTCAAAAATGACTTTTTCAAGAGTGATAACTTTGCACTTATTAACTAATGAGTGATAAACAAAAACAAAATCAACTCCGTCCTAATTCCTCCCAACAGAATAAGAGCCTGGCTATGCCCATGTATAAATATACTTACAGTACAGACATTTCTGCATGCGGCGTCGGAACGAGACAGCTGGAGGTCACTCACAAAGGCCGCGGGATACACATTTGAGACCAAAAGAAAATCTGCCGCCGAGGACAAACGCAGACGACGAAAAGAAAATCTAAACCGACCACCTGCGGACAATGGTTTTGCTTGCCCTGGATGTGGCAAAATATGTAGGTCACAGCTGGGACTGCACAGCCACGGGAAACACTGTATTCCTCACTAATCTTCGGACTCGAAGACAAGCCTATTATTATTATTACAGACATTTCTAGCTTGGTGATATAGATGCAGATTTGGAAAAACTAAAAGACAGTAGTCTAGACTATAATACTAGATCTATTTAGTGAAATACTATTAATATTGTGTATTGAATATATAACATAAGACATGTATTATAACACATTAATTCCAGCTAATGATTTCTACAAAAGTATGTGTGCCAAATTCTCTTAAAAGTTTATTTAGTCGACTGCTTACTAAATACCTTTAAGAATTTACACTGAAGGCTAATCAAAATAAATTTTAAAAGCATAAAGATCAAACCAGAGTTTTCATTGTGTCAATTAGATATTGATTTCCTCCAAAAGATATATAGACCGTTAAATTTCACTTCCATGAAAATCGTTAAAGCCGTTTCGAAATCTATGTTCACCATGTTTCTATCCCTGCAGTGTCCGTCCACACCATTGACTATATATATAGTTTTCACAGATGCCATTATAGATTTATTTGTATTTGTGTGTAAATAGAAATAGAAATCCCTAACTGAGCCTCAGGAATTACCCAAAAAGTCTAGTCCCTTGACAGAGCCTCAAGTTTAACTTAATGACGTAACTATGATGTCGCAAGTCTATTGGTTGATTTGAAAATAAATAAAGATTTTTTAAAAGAGTTAGGTCAGCTGATATAAGACGCGCCAGATTCAGTCTGGAGTTAGCTTTCTAAACGATAGGTTGTGTTTCTAGTGTGTTCTGAAATAATATTGAAGAAAGAAGCTTAATATTGTATTTTCATTTTTAATATGTACCTTGTACATAAGCTGTACTTAAGTTATATTTGAATTAAAGTTTCTAGTGTTTTATTTCATCGAAGAAGTCATTCATTTGATTCCTAGATCGTCTGTGTTCATAATTGTATTCAATTCAAGATAGTCCCCGGCAGTACAAGTCTACTCTTCTATTCGGACAGCAACTTCTTATTACACTCCAAGATAAGGTTGACGAACTCATCATTCGTCATTCATTCATCGATAGAAGAGAGATATTGTCACAATAGTCTATGGTCTATACAAGCTCATTTTGTTAATAATAGGAATTGTAAAAAGGCGAATGGAAGGAAAGATCATTATGTGAACACTTTTCGGTTTTTAACTAAATCATAAAGGAACAAAGAAATGTCAATAATATCGCAAGCCATACAATTTTGGCAGTATCTTCCATCAAACGCTGTTATTTCTTAAAAGGGAAGTAACGAAACATCCCCCAGTATACTTGACTACAGTGTGAGCCCAAAGCTGACAAGACATCCCCCAGTATACTTGACTACAGTGTGAGCCCAAAGCTGACAAGACATCCCCCAGTATACTTGACTACAGTGTGAGCCCAAAGGTAACAAGACATCCCCCAGTATAGTTGACTACAGTGTGAGCCCAAAGCTGACAAGACATCCCCAGTATAGTTGACTACAGTGTGAGCCCAAAGCTGACAAGACATCCCACAGTATAGTTGACTACAGTTTACAGTTGAGTCTAAAGCTGGAGTGATCAGGAAAAAAAAAGATAATTATTCATCACACAGAGAACAATCTGAAGCCTTGATTGAAGCCAGTGTTTCTCAAACTGTGCTCCACTGAGCCCTTGCGCTCCGCAAGGCCGGAATAGGTGTTCCACGAACTACTGGAATAGTTGACGAGTAGGCCACCGCGTAAATTAATCTCTCTAAAATAATAACCAAAAGTGTTCCGCTAAATACTCAGAATGAGCAAAGTGTTCCGTTAAGGGAAAAGTTTGGGAAACCCTGGCTTCAACTAACGACGTCATCTGATTTCTGAAAGCTAATTAGCCAAACTCGCTAACGAACTTAACAAAGCCTACAAATAGCCAGATGAAAATATGAATCTCAAAATTACGAGAAACTAATAATGTAATTCTCCCTGTTTGGGGATACAATACTGGCCTGGTGGATAAAAAGATTCACTTTAAGAAAAAATATTTTAAAAAATGGAGCTGTGATAGTTTTTAATGAAATCAAATCAACATTAATGACGAGATTTCAAAGAGAAGATAACCCGGGCACAAGAGGAAGCCAAAAATAAGGAAACGAGCAAAAGTTTTTTTTAGAAAGCACAAAATGTATGTTACAGAATCTTTTTTTTTTTAAACATATTTTAATAGACATCAGAAATGGTACTGATTGTGAAAGATAAAAGATATCTGCTTGCATCCCCTGAAGCTAAACACTGCTGATTGGTAACTTGAAAACTAGTGGAATAAGGGAGACAACAAAAAACACAGCGAGGCGCTTTCATCCATAATCTAAAAAAAAAGAGAAAGGGAGAGAACTTGTAGTTAATGGAAGAAAAAAAAAATCAAACGAAAAGTCTTTTCAAAGTGAAGTGTAATTCACATTCAAAGACATAATACCAGATACATTAAAACGTATAATACACGATACAGTACTATAGGAAATACAACACACAAAAGAAGGGCTCTAAAATCCCTTGGAAGAAAGGGATATTACTTTAAGAAATTGCAAAAAAAGAATTCATGAACAGAGCATATTTTCACCGACATAATCAGAAAGACACATTATATGCTAGCATTGGACGCTATCGATGAAAACTACAAGAATTATCTCCCCTGACCCATGACTTTTAAGCGAAACGTGTTAAATCATTGTCATATCTAATGACTGTAATTAGCTCTTTTGATTGGCGCAAAATTAATTGCATGCATTACAAGTGTAATGATATTTGAAACTAGCCAATTACAGCCAAAGTTCATTCAATTTTTATAGCATACATTTTGTTGGTCCACGGGCTTGAACTAATTAGCTTATTTTCAGCACCTTCTATTTAGCACTAACTAGCTTGCTTAGGTTTTCACATAGGAGCTTTTTTTTTTTCGTTACACAAACTAGCTGGCCATATTTTGATAGCGTACATATATATTATAGTTCTGTGGATTAATTTAATTATTTTTAATTTTCTTAAACCAACATCCTTGTATTTTAATAAAGACTACCTTTTTGAATTACGACTATTAGAATAATCCTTCAAATAATAACCTATGCCTCCAAGACTTTAAGGGGTTTGTTGTAACAGGGCCCATGACTAATAAGGAAGAATTTGTTGAAATTCCTTTCAGTCTTATAAGAAACCGTACAACCATTGAATATTTTAATACTTAACACTTCTCAGAATTCGTGACTGAATTCAGTGTAATGACAATATTGTTTGTAAAAAATGAGCACATTTACAAGAACAACCTTTGTAAATGTAAATTAACTAAGTAAAGTAAATTAAGGGCCGATCTAGTAAAGGAGATTCGTCTTGAGCAGTTTTATCCACACAGAAGACAGAATGACAGACAGAATGACAGACAGAATGACGGAATTACAGTAGACAGAAGACATAATAAAAAAAATTGGCTGATTTTAAAACAGATTCATTGTATGTAAATGAAACAAAAGGTAGAAAATTTCACCCTAACCCTGACTGCCAGTATGGAACACGATCTAACTACCGCCATTGTCAGGCACATTTAGTCCATAGTAAATTAAAAACTTTCACGCACAAAGATCGTAAAAGAAAGTGCTAGTCCTTAATCACATTTCAATCAGTTTACATTTCACGTCACTCTGTCAGTATTACACATACACACACACAAATATCCGAAAAAGATTGTCACTGAAGTCTGGACCCATTAATGTCAAGATTCCTACTTCAAAAAATCCGGCTTGTCTCAAAAATGTCTCTAAATCTTGGGTGTGTACTGAGGTGGAAGGAGACAATATGCCACAAAAACAACATTTTGGCTAAACCATACACTGCGTCTTTAAACTAACATTTTGGCTAAACCATACACTGCGTCTTTAAACTAACATTTTGGCTAAACCATACACTGCGTCTTTAAACTAACATTTTGTCTAAACCATACACTGTGTATTTAAACTAACATTTTGGCTAAACCATACACTGCGTCTTTAAACCAACATTTTGGCTAAACCCTACACTGTGTCTTTAAACTAACATTTTGGCTAAACCATACACTGTGT
>JADKLZ010072211.1:6524-19508 GCA_021533235.1 Biomphalaria straminea | reverse complement strand
AGCAGGAAAAAATGACAGAACAAGAGAAATATTATTACTAGGAGAATGAGAGACAGCGAGAAATGTATATATTGAGAGAGAAAGACAGAGACAGAGAGAGAGAAGGAAGGATAGTAAAGGGAGAGAGAGAGTGAAAAAGAGAGTTAAAGAGAGAGAGGGGGGATAGACAATTGAAACAGAGTGACAGAGAAAGGATATATTATCACATTTGTATCAGTCTTAACAACACACCCTATACACATCATAGAATGCTGACCTTAAACTTGCTTCCCTAAACCTACATTTTATTTCTTTAAAACAAAGTATTATTTTTAACGATCATAATGCGAAAAAAATACAAAACTCAATTTTGTATGTTTTTCTGGTTGTCTGTCAAATGTGCTCTATTCATAAATCGATTTCATCGTCACTAATATGTTTGTTAAAATTTGTTCCATGACTACTTTAAAATTTTGGAAGTGTATTCTGTGGGCTAGAAAGTGCAAATCACTTTTAAAACGATGTTTAATAGGCATTTCATCAATATTGTTTTCACTATGCTACCATAACGATATGTATTAGTAGTTTGGAAAAAAAAAAGGGGGGGGGGGTGCCTCTTTTAAGGACATGCGCCTTTTAAAGAATATTCCAGTCTCATAGCGTGTACTTCAGATTTATTTAAATCAAGAATGGTAAGGTTTTATAATAATGCAGATTCAATATTACTCCTTAAAATAGCGTGTGATGATCCCAAGTTAAATATCATTAATTATCGTTTATAATTAAACTTTTTTTTAACTTGAATATTATTTTTTAAAAATATTTTCCGTTTTATTTTATTATTTGTTACAGCCAACTATAAATTTTGATTTCTTTTCTTTTAGCACTTTTTTTTAATATATATATATCACTTGAACATTCCTTTTAAAAGTTGAACAAGTATTTTTTTAAACGATTCCTCCTTTATGAGGTCGATGACCTTTTCCAAAAGCAATTACTTCAATTTTAATAATTAATGATTAATAGAATATAAAAAAAATGTAATTTGTTTTTTGGCCCGCACTATTCCACTTCCATGGGAGGCCTCAGAGCTGTGGACACCAGATGGGAAGATGCTTCAGGCATTGCCAGTGACAGACATTTGTGGAGACAGCTTGCCGCCTAATGCGCCGAACGGTGCGGGAGGATTTACAGACTAAGACTAAGTAAGTCACCAACACCCCCTCCCCCCCCCCCCACACACACACACTCGAAAAAAAAAAACAGCTGGTATAGACATTTTCTAGTTTGGAGAGCCAGTTATGGAAACATTAAAAGACAGTAAAATACTGGATCTAGTTAGAGATATAGAATTAATAGTGTGTTTTAATAAATTGGACTCAACCCTTTTAGTGGTGCCACGTTTCTCCCTCAAAAGCTACCGTCTGCGGGCTTTTTCTGTGTACCGACCCAAAGTTTGGAACTCACTCCCCATTGATCTCAGACAGACAACAAGACAACATGCTACACTACTTTTAAGAAGAACATTAACATCTATCTGTTTAAAACTTTTTAAGATTAGTTTGTCATGTCTCATATTTGTGTTTGTAATGTTTTTACAGCTCCTGGAGCCTACATTTTGTTTGTTAAAGCGCTTTATAAATAAAATTATTATTATAATTCTAGAAGTATTATATAATGATAATAAAAAAAGCAATATTTGCCCTCTTCTATTGCGAAGATTACAATATAACAACAACTACGATCTGCTGATATGTCCACATCTGATGCAGACAAAACCGTTGTCCGCGAGGAGAGGGGGGGGAAGAGGTTATTTAATTTTTTTTCCTACGTCTTCTGCGCCTGTCTTCTACTAGGGAGTTTCTCTTTTCTTTGATCCTCAAATGTGTGTCTCGAGGCATTCGCGAGAGCTCTCAAGCTGTTTTTTTTTCACGGGCCATCTGCTGGCACTTATTTACCAGTAAGGGCAAAATGGCGCCTGAGTTAATCTTCCTAGTGGTTACGGAATGTACCTCTGATGCGTCGTACTCCTTTCAACTCGCTAAAAAAGATCGCTTTTTGGTTTGCAGTCGTCCCCCCTGCTTGACGTCATAGGTTACTTAACGCAGATGTTGAATGGTAAGTAGTTGAATGTATACATTGGAAAATCTTGGAAAACTCAGTTATCGGTAACCTTCGTCCGACTGAGCCATTTTTTTACTCTAATTTATAGCCAAATTGAAATTTATTTCATTTTTTACTTGAAAAATTATAACTCTCAAACTTGAGTTTTCTCCGAATGGCAGACGAGCTAGAGTTTTTTTTCTCAGCGATATACATCAACTGTTAAATTTGTAGAAAAATCGTTAGAGCCGTTTTTGATATCAGCGTCCAGGCTGTTTCCGTTTCCATGAAGTTTTAACTTGAATAGAGGTATAATAATGTAAAAAATAATAAAATAAGGAGCTACCTGCACCCAAGTGCAGTAAAGAAGACCAAATAGTCCGATTACAGTGGTTCTGTCTTGCTCAATAGAGAATACTAAATGAACAGATCTGGTTTATTCGTTATCAATATAGGGCAGTGACTAGCCAAGTGTGAAGGAATGTCAGCTCGCTCCAGAGACTCACCGGCCTTGACTTTTGTGTGCAGCTGTAATATTAATGCCTCAGAACGTATTAGGGCCAAGGAGTATGTAGCGCCTTAAGGGTTTTGAAATAATGTATTAGAAGAAAACCGAATATATATATATATATATTGTGTGGTTCGATGATGAGTTTTGTAATCCATGGGGCTGAGAGCTTTGCATTGGAGATTTGTGCCTCCTCATGTGGCTGGTGAGACTTATGTGAGCCCGGAATGCTCGACTACAGGTTATTTCAGCTGGAGCTAGTGTCATGTACCTTGTTTTTCTTTTCTGACGCTTCTTTTATGCCAGCGCTGTTCTCTTGTCATCTGACATTTGTGCGCCAGTCTTCACGGTGCGACACCCTCATGCTCTGTCATAAGTTTCCGTCTTCCTGGTGGCAGGGTCAATTCTCAACGCTTTCAGAGAAGCTTTAACTCTTTCTCTCCATAATTATTTACCACATTCCGGTGGAATCAACGTTTGTATCGTCAGTTAGGAGAGAAAGAGTTAAGGGTGTGCCTAAAGCGTTTCTTTTGCCCAACTTGTGAATACTTATATATTGGCCTGCATACAATCTCCAGTAGAGGACTGAATGTGTGTATGTGTGAGACCCACTGACACGCACAGACGAAGGCGGGTCACAGGTCAAAGCTGTCCCTAGTGTGACCTGTGCTGTGAGCAAGCGACCCGAAAGCTTGGACTAGAGCGGTGTGTTAGAGACAGATAGAGTCGAGACCAGCAGAGAAGCAGTTAGAACTGTGTGTGTTAGAATAAGTCTTCGAAAATGTAGCATATACGCGATAGAGAGACTGTTGTGTTAGTTAAGCAGTTGTATTGTTCTTAAGCATTTGTAGTTAGTGGCGCCAATTGTGTCGTATTGGCTGTGTTGATGTGTTTGTTATTAAACCGCCACTGTGTATTGAAGCTCTTGTTGTTAAGTTCTTGTATTAGATGTGCTGTGTTGTGTTAAGCAGTGTTTGCAGAAGGCCTGAGAAGTGAAGTTCGTTACAATATGTATAGAAGACATTGCCACTATGATTTAGATAATTCGTAATAAAAGACAGTGCCACTTATAACAAAACAATATTTTTTGTTATATTATTTTATTTCTCAACCAAATGTCTTCATCTTAAATATTCTCCTTTCAATAATCCAGCCTCTCCATCTACCTACAATTGGTCTTAATAGTAGACCTAGACATTGTCATTCCTTAAGTTGTCCTTAACTAAAGGTTGCATTAGGATATCAGAGATTTTGTTCCAATGATGATTCCGGCTCCTTTCTAAACACATAATTTATGGAGAAAGACACTAAATACTCTTTAGTAAATAGTATCCTTAAGATACAACAAGACCTAGATTAATGGACATTCAGTTTGACTTCAGTTGTCCACTTCAGTAATTACTACTAATACAGTAACACGATAGATGCAAACATAAAACAGCATTCACATAATGTAGCATACTCACACACAAGAGTGACCAGCGCTGTCCGTTGTTTGGTCAATACAAAGATTTTCTTGTAAAAAGTTTTTTTTTTTAAATTATCGACTCAGTCTGTCTGTCTGTCTGTCTGTCTGTTACAAATCTTGTACATGTTATTTCTCCCACTTCCCATTCTCAGATCAAGTTGAAACTTTACACAATTTTTTATTCATTTCTCCTAAAAAAATTATGAAAATGGAAATAAATCTCACAGTTTTGAGATATATTGCTGCAAATGCTTGTATATTAGGATTTCTTCCCCTAGATAAGCTTTTTTAAAAAAAGTATTTTAAATATTTGCTTTCTTTTTGTCCATTACTTACATTTTGTTCACGTGTTTTAACAATTATATAACTTTACATCAATGTCTACAAAGAACTGTTCACCAAATAGATAAACTAAGTACATAATTAAACCGGACTGACTGGTCAGTGCTATCACGACGCAGGAAAAACTTTCACTTTGACCAGATTGATTTTATTGGTCCACGTGTTGTTGTTTTTTTTCCAAAACGTCAAATTAGCGACGCACGTGAGGGCGGAGAAGTAGAATGGGTCCAGGCCAGTCCAGGCTTCGGTCAATGAAACCAAAACATGGTTAGTACGTGCGTCGCTGTGAAAGTAAATAGATAGTCTCAATGTGTCAATGTGGTGGATGCAGTCCAAGAGTCGATGTGTAAACTTTGTCTATGGTTTTAAGCAAGAAAGTCGCAGAATATTTCTTGTGGCAATACTTTTGATCCATAATGCCTAATAGACTAGAGCGTTTTTTTTTAAAATAGAGGATAGTTAAGATTTCCATTAAATACATTAACTAAAACAAGCTACTTATTTGAAATATAAACATTTCAAAAGGTCATATATTATATTATTATATATCTTTTTCGGATGCTGTTATAACTATTATATGTCTAATTCTCACACTATTATTATTATACATCTCTATCTCATACTATTATATATCTATTTTTTCATACTATTTTATATCTATTTCTCATTCAGTTATATATTTATTTCTCATACTGTTATTCTATTATATATCTATTTATTACACTTTTATATATCTATATCTTATACTGCTATATATCCATTTTTCATAATAATATATATCTATTAATCTATATCCCATACTATTATATATTTATCTTTCATACTATTATATATCTATTTTTCATACTAAAAAATCTAACATATACACGCTAAGGAATTGATTTCCGGACTCTTTTTCTTCTCTACTTTATACAGTGATTTATTTGATAGACATTTGAACAAAACTATTGGAGAAACGGTTTCCGCTTAAACTAACGTCAGAAAAGAATCACATAAAAAGCAGCAGCCCAAGAATGTGTGTATCTCTCTCTCCAAGCTAAATCAACAAGGTCTGTGAGACAAGATGGCACCTCTCCTAATGAGTGTTCATATTGAGAAATATTTTCAAAGGTCATCCCGTGACATCATGACAACACAAAGAAACCATTTTTTTTTGTTTTCGTATTTTTTCAGAAAAGAAAGGGCAAGGAAGAAAAAAAAAAAGTTCGAGCCGGGAGAAAAGATTCCTCCGCCCAAACGGGCCTACCCACAATCCTTGTTTAGCGGAAGTCAACATTTGTCGCCTGCGGGAAATCTTCTAGGTTGTTAGTGGTCTTCTCGTCCATCAGTCAATCCCTTTACTAACATCCCTATTCCCACACTCCCCAGCTGTAGCTGTTAGCAATGTTGACACACGCTTTTAGACTGTCTTTAAGGAAAGGGAACATTTCTGTTTCTCTTGCTCGGCGTTTAAGAAACTCAACAGTACCACGGCTCGTCAGAGTTAGGGTGCTGCCTGCGTAGCTCCATGGAACTCTGCAATGTTAGATCAAGGGAGGTAATCAGCTTTGCACTTTGGAAAAGGGACGAGAAACGTGGATTGAAGAGCTATATACAACCAAAATAATAATAATAATAAAAAGCCTATATTAGGGAAAGAACTGTGCATTTACAGCCATGCATCTAAATTCTTCATTATTTTTTTGATGGAATATCTTGTTAGGGACAATAAATAATTGTGTAAGGTTTCAACTTCAGCCCAGAATGGAAAGAGCAATAGCATGCATAAATTTCTATCAGACAGACAGAGGAACATAGTTGATATAACATATGTAAATATATTTATAAATAATATGATAAAAACGAATATTGTACACCAGTTGCGTCACAAGGGGGTGCGGGGGGTGCGGTCCGCTGGGAAGTGACACCCAAATCTTACCGCACCGTGTGACACCCACCCTAGTGACGCCACTGCTGTACACATTAAATTTGTATTATTAAATTATTATTGTCACAAAAATTGGTATAATTACAAAACTAAAATTCATGATTTAATAAGTTATTTTAGACATGAATTGATATTGATAGTTTTATGGACCATTGAAACGAAATTACTAGCCCAATAAGATTAATCATTATTTACTCTCTAATGATTACACAGCAAGCCTCGAGCAGGAGGGGCCTCTAGCAGGTGGGGGCTATTTATTTCTTGCTGGCCACACACCTAGAAGGAAAACTCTGAATGCAAACCTCAGCTGCCCAGCGGCTATTTCCAAACATGGGAAAGGTTTCTGGAGTCAACCCTGCGGAAAAATTGGGAGCCGTTGACCCGTTGAGCAGCTTGCAGTGTTAGAATTAATATTGGATTTTAGCGCATACATTTTTTGAGGGATCGTTTATTTTGGGCTATTTTTTAGCAATGACTCTTACTCTTGGCAGCGACGGTGAGGTAATTATATAAGAGAAAAGAATTCTCAAAAGATAGGGAGAAATAGTCTGTTCAGAACATATCGTCTTTTAATCAGAAGTCATTTTTGGGACTGACTTGTTTTCGTGTAATAACAGCGAAAGTAGAGAGCGTATTCTTTTTTTGTTGATGCCTAAAATGTATTTTGAGTTACCTCCAGTGTTGATCAACTCATTTTGTTGATGCATGCGTCTAGTGTTCTATTTATTTAGATCGGCGTATTGACGTTTGTAGATACCTCAACGTTATCAAAGCGCTTCACGGAATACAGCGAGGGTTCTCAACAGTAGCACACAGTGACACACCCAACGACGCCGTTAATTCCAAACTATAGTTCACTTATTTGATCCACCCCGAAGAAAAATGGTATTCTTCGATTTACCCTACCTATATACGCCAGCACATCCACAGAACGTAATAAGTCCACTCGATCCCACAACTAACTTTACTAGCCGGATATGCGTTTTTTCGTGGCCATATTACAAGATCTTCGGGGCTCGCAAAGACCTTCCTTCATGGAACAGTACCAGGAAAAAGAAGAAGAGGCAGACAAAGAAAGCGATGGGAGGACAACATAAAAGAATGGACGGGCCTGCATTTGAAAGAATTTTTACACAAGGCAAAAGACATGGAGGAATGGAGAAGGACGGTCGACAAGTTTTGCGTTGTGCCCCAAAGGTCCAACAGACTTAGGGGATAGGTAACAGGTAAAAAAAAAGAAGCGGGATATGCCCGCGGCCCTTAGTTTGGGTATTACTGGTGTAGGCCTACTGGATTGAATTAGACCTATGTGAGTTGAATCTATGTCAAACCTGGATGTTCCTTTCACATTTGTAAAAAACATTTCGCCACGAAAATAAAAGCATATTGTGAAAACGGGATTACCCATTCAGCCGACTTCTTCATATCAAATATAAAATACAATGAAAACGGGATTACCCATTCAGCCGACTTCTTCATATCAAATATAAAATACAATGAAAACGGGTTCACCCATACAGCCGATTTATTCATATCAAATATAGAATACAATGAAAACGGGCTTACCCATTCAGCTGACTTATTCATATCAAATATAGAATACAATGAAAACGGGTTTAAAAGGCTTGTTTCAAAGTTTCGTTCTTAATAGAGAAAAATTTATCATTTTGAAAATATTTTTGGTCCTGTTGTTTATGGGAAGTACAATAAACATACACTACAGTGTCCGCAACGATATAAAGAACATTTATGCCTAGGTTTTATCAAAATTGGTTGAATTGTATGTGTGAAATACATACATACATACATACATACTTACATACATACATACATAGATACATACATACATACATACATTTTTACATACATACATTCATACATACATTCTCACATACTCCTTACTTATATCTATTAGATAGTGACTCATATATTGTACATGAAACTCTATTATGGCCATTATAGGTCACATTATTTTTAACCAGAATATCCCGAGTCCCATATGATCGGACCTTAGAGTCAACTTCTTATTTCGAATTTGTTAGTGACATCATTTCTTCCTCCTCTTCATTTCCTAATGTCAATATCCATCTTCCTCCACCAGGGCTTCCAGAGCAGCTCCCTCCATCTCTACAGCTTCACTGAGGTCGCGCTAGTCTTCATTCAGTACTTCTGCTCCCAAGTGCATCGTTAATGGCGCGGCCATGGCTACACATTACGTCATTACTCCAACATTAGAATAATCTCTAACCACTCTTTTTTTTTCAACGTACCTTTCTCGTGATTACAGAGTACTGATGCGCATGCGCGATGAACTTTCTGTTTTCGATTGGCACCGTTTTTAATCTATTTTAGTGCTTGATGTCTGCAAGTAGTGGGATGAGGGCGACCTTGACATTGACATGTCTAAGTCAGACAATTCAGCGTTTTTTTTTTTGTTTTTTTTTAAATCATGTACATTTGAACTGGGTCACATGAAGTTAGCGGTAGTGGGTTAATGAATGGATTACAGGGATGAAAGAGTTAATGACAGATAACACTGTGTGTCTGGCTGAGGCAGCACATACATCTGAGAGGACAAGGATAGCTTCAAAAGTATTAGTGGTTTTTTAATATATATTTTTTTTTCAAGACCAAGGCGGTCCTACTATGTCAAACGGATTTTGCGGGGACCATTCTGGGTAGGGATAACCATAATGTCAAAAATAAGATTTTGTATTAGAAAATAAATTAGTTATTGAAAAAAAAAAATAAACGAAAGCTGACAATGCCGTTTCTTATTTTATCGCCCGTCGGATTGTTCCCCCCAAAATGTCAACTTTGTCTATTTTTTAAAAAAAAGATTTTTATTAGTTTTAATGAGATTTTAATAATTTCAGAGTTTAAAGACTATTTTGTATAAATTGCGATTGCAGGAGATTTACAGAAGGCCATGAAAAATCAGAAAGCCGAGGAAACCCTGTTATTATATTTGTAACTTTAAATGGCATAATTCAGTAGTTTACACCTTGATTTAGTGCGGGGCTAATGGAAGTGGCGGGACCATACAGGTCGTCTGGTCATAACCATTGTCACTGGTAAATAAAAACTACAATAAAAAATGCAAACTGTTTTTTTTTTTTTTTTTTTTTTTTTTTTGAAGCATTATTATTAAGTGATATATATGTGTTACAGTATATAAAATATTGGTCATAGTATTATTGAATAGCTGTGGATTTAGAGACACGAATTGCTAAATACAGAAATAAATCAATATTACACATCGTAATGAAACGTGTAAACACTAAGACCGTGTATCGATAATTGATATTGCCAGACGACAAGACTAACTGAATAGAGTCTATTGGTGTGAGGAACGCGGCATTTGGTTGTGTTGCTCTTTGCTTGATCAATAGTGTCAATAAGTGGACATTCTAAGGCCCGCAACTACTACTCTAAAAGAAAATTGTAAAACTATCGAGAGAGTTATTGGTGTTGACGTTAACTCTTCCCCCCCGGCTGGTTATCCACTGCACTACTTAAGCTTGCATTCTTTTCCGTGCTGTAAGTTCATTTTTAAAACCAATGTGATATACAGACTTAAAAACCCAGCGTCTACGAATAGAAATGAATGAATACAATTATAAAGTAAAAATATTTATTTAAAATCTCAACTTCATATGACTTGATTAAATGAAGAAGTGTTATCTGTACAGCAGATTATCTCGGAGAACACTTTAAGGAGTTCAAAAATGTGTAAATTAAGAATGTATTTTTATAAGTATGAAATAGTGATACAATTGATAAAGGCCTGTGTAGTAAAGTAGAGAATAGTTTCCTTTCAAGACCATGTGGTCAGATGATATAAAGGTCATCTGTTTCTGTGGCCCACAGTTAACGAGAGTGTCATGTGGTCCACGGTTAACGAGAGTGTCATGTGACCAGCACAATGACCAACCACCTTAACTTTTCCCGAATAATGTCAGGTACCCATTAGAGCTGGGTGGACTCAGAGGTGTCCTAAACTTCCCGAAAATAAAAATCCCAATCTTTACCAAGATACGAACACGGGATTATCCGGTTCCGAAGCCAAGCGCTTATAATTCAACCAGCAAGTCTTTAGTTACCTATATACAAATAAAGTAAACTAAAATGACTTCGCTCTCTGGTCCATTTTTTTTTATCTTGTGTGTATCTATTTTATAACGTATCTAATCAATGGATAATGTTACATTTATATTAATCCCTATATGAATGCTATATAGGATGTGTTTTTTTTTTTGGAACATCGTGATGTTTCTATTCTGTAGAATAATGACATCTCCTCTCCATTGGATCACTGGCACAGACCGTGATTCCTGCTCTTATTCCATCTCCTTCTCTTATTATCCTCTTATTTGTGTTCCATTAAACTCTTGGCCTTAGACTTGTCCCCATTTCACTTACAACTCTATGAAAGAATAAAAGGAGAGGCGTTTCTCCGAGGGGGGGGGCTACGAAGAAAAAAAGTGTGGTTGGTGGGGGGGGGGGGGCTTCGGGTCGAACCTAATTAGTTGCATCTTATCGATTGGCTAAGGCCAGGCCAAGTGGGAAGTTCGTCTAGCGCAGTGGTCTTCAACCTTTTTTGGTCCACCGCCCCCTTTTCGCATTTTTTCCTTTAAAAAATCCGCCAGCGCCCCCCTCTAAGACAAACACTTATAAAGAAGCGTAAGAAGGCAAATTTATACAAAATGTCATTTTTTTAAAATTTTTATGCATGGGAAACACCAGAGACAATCTTCTTTGGTGAGCTTAGAATAGGATGGAGTTAATGAGGTACCTCAAGTAAGCGCTATAAATATCCATTCAGGCGCCATTTCGCCCTCACTTGCCTCTGAGAGAGACTGTTCGAGAGGTCTCACAAATACTGCGGGACAAACATTTGAGACTCAAAACAAAAGCCATTATTAAAGACAGGCGCAAAAGACGCAAAGAAAACTTAAATAGACTGCCAGCAGACAACAACTTTGCCTGCACCAAATTCCAGATGATAAACAGGTCGCAAAACTGAATTTGCGTAGTTACCGGTATGTAAAAAACTGCACTCATATGTAATCCTCGGAGCATTATCATTATACAAAAAATTATGTTAAATAATTTGCAATGATTACACACAAAAAAATAATCTCATTGTCATGACTTTCTTTCAAATCCTAAGAATAGTCCCCTTTTAAATTTCGGAATATTAGGGCCTACTGTTTTAAGGCTTTATTGTAAATTTTTTTTTTAATATAAACATTATTATTGTTTCTTGAATTCACTACAAAATGAAATTTAGCTAATTGGAACCATTGTGCCTCCTGCAGCCTGACAATATAAGAAACGTCAAGATTTAAATAGTCAAAGCAAAGCGAAAATCTCATCTAATGGCTACATCCAACATATTTCTTTGCTTATTCATTACGCATTAAGTGTAGGTTTACCATGTATGTTGAAGGAAAAGCTTTAAAAAATTCCATTTTCTACCACAGTTTTGGAATTTTACTGAAACATTCAAATGCGACCACATCTCTGTTGTGCCTTCTATGATAACATTCTTCTACTTAGGACATAATTATTTTTTTTTTCTGTAACTAAATTTGAACATCAGCAACAGATGTTTAATCATTTTCATTTATATTTAATTTAATCGTCCTTTCTTCAGAGAGCATTGTTATCTGAATTTTAAAGATATAGATGTCTATAGGCAGTAATTCATTTGTCATTAAACAAGCTATGTGACATTGTAAAACTCTTTGAAATAGGTTTAATATCTCTATACAAGAAAAAAAAAAAGATATAATCAATGAAAGTACATTTTCTTTCCTAGCAGACAGAGGTTGGTTTGTTTCATTTGTGTTGTATGCATATCATGTAAAACCATTTTTAGACAGCTGTAAGTCACTCCCACCCGTCGAATCTTTCTGTTTCTCAAAAAATAAAAAAATTCTATAAGTGCTTAACAAAACTAATAATAACAAATCCCTTTCGAAATCCAGCGAACTTTAATTTGCTAAAAGAGTTTAAAATGTTGCTCTTCATTTGTTTCACAAAACTGTTGAAAGATGAGATTATTTTCGGCATTTCGGCATGTGTTTTATTTTATATACAATTTTTATAATTAGATTCAAATAGAAATAGCATGCTTAACTTGTCTTAAGATGTTGCCTGTGTATCCAACAAGGTTAAACACGTTTTTTTTCTATATTAGGCCTACTTATGAAGCCATTGTCCAACCTCTGATTGTTCCCTATATGTTGTCATAAGCTACATAACTAGACAATTTTAAAATAATATTTCATCACTAACAGAAGAAAAAGTCTTTTTGTGTAAATTTTTTTTTCTAAATAATAATTTTAGTTTTAATCAATTTTCAAACATTACCACAAGACTTACAAAAAAGGCTATGCATTTTTCTAAGAGGCCACTAAAACATATCCTGATTTTTTATAATTGTTCATGAATATTCTTAAATTATTTTTGGATATTGCTAGGCCTATATGTTCATGAAGCATACTTGGTTTCATAACCTCTATTGAAATTGCCGTCATTCAAAGTAGAACATTGGGATACTTTTTATCTTGCGACAATTCACTAAAAACTCTTTGCAATATTGCATACCAGTGAGTTTTCGTAACAACACTTTGTCAATTTTTTTTTAAA
>JADKLZ010072210.1:6527-19516 GCA_021533235.1 Biomphalaria straminea | reverse complement strand
AGCAGGAAAAAATGACAGAACAAGAGAAATATTATTACTAGGAGAATGAGAGACAGCGAGAAATGTATATATTGAGAGAGAAAGACAGAGACAGAGAGAGAGAAGGAAGGATAGTAAAGGGAGAGAGAGAGTGAAAAAGAGAGTTAAAGAGAGAGAGGGGGGATAGACAATTGAAACAGAGTGACAGAGAAAGGATATATTATCACATTTGTATCAGTCTTAACAACACACCCTATACACATCATAGAATGCTGACCTTAAACTTGCTTCCCTAAACCTACATTTTATTTCTTTAAAACAAAGTATTATTTTTAACGATCATAATGCGAAAAAAATACAAAACTCAATTTTGTATGTTTTTCTGGTTGTCTGTCAAATGTGCTCTATTCATAAATCGATTTCATCGTCACTAATATGTTTGTTAAAATTTGTTCCATGACTACTTTAAAATTTTGGAAGTGTATTCTGTGGGCTAGAAAGTGCAAATCACTTTTAAAACGATGTTTAATAGGCATTTCATCAATATTGTTTTCACTATGCTACCATAACGATATGTATTAGTAGTTTGGAAAAAAAAAAGGGGGGGGGGTGCCTCTTTTAAGGACATGCGCCTTTTAAAGAATATTCCAGTCTCATAGCGTGTACTTCAGATTTATTTAAATCAAGAATGGTAAGGTTTTATAATAATGCAGATTCAATATTACTCCTTAAAATAGCGTGTGATGATCCCAAGTTAAATATCATTAATTATCGTTTATAATTAAACTTTTTTTTAACTTGAATATTATTTTTTAAAAATATTTTCCGTTTTATTTTATTATTTGTTACAGCCAACTATAAATTTTGATTTCTTTTCTTTTAGCACTTTTTTTTAATATATATATATCACTTGAACATTCCTTTTAAAAGTTGAACAAGTATTTTTTTAAACGATTCCTCCTTTATGAGGTCGATGACCTTTTCCAAAAGCAATTACTTCAATTTTAATAATTAATGATTAATAGAATATAAAAAAAATGTAATTTGTTTTTTGGCCCGCACTATTCCACTTCCATGGGAGGCCTCAGAGCTGTGGACACCAGATGGGAAGATGCTTCAGGCATTGCCAGTGACAGACATTTGTGGAGACAGCTTGCCGCCTAATGCGCCGAACGGTGCGGGAGGATTTACAGACTAAGACTAAGTAAGTCACCAACACCCCCTCCCCCCCCCCCCACACACACACACTCGAAAAAAAAAAACAGCTGGTATAGACATTTTCTAGTTTGGAGAGCCAGTTATGGAAACATTAAAAGACAGTAAAATACTGGATCTAGTTAGAGATATAGAATTAATAGTGTGTTTTAATAAATTGGACTCAACCCTTTTAGTGGTGCCACGTTTCTCCCTCAAAAGCTACCGTCTGCGGGCTTTTTCTGTGTACCGACCCAAAGTTTGGAACTCACTCCCCATTGATCTCAGACAGACAACAAGACAACATGCTACACTACTTTTAAGAAGAACATTAACATCTATCTGTTTAAAACTTTTTAAGATTAGTTTGTCATGTCTCATATTTGTGTTTGTAATGTTTTTACAGCTCCTGGAGCCTACATTTTGTTTGTTAAAGCGCTTTATAAATAAAATTATTATTATAATTCTAGAAGTATTATATAATGATAATAAAAAAAGCAATATTTGCCCTCTTCTATTGCGAAGATTACAATATAACAACAACTACGATCTGCTGATATGTCCACATCTGATGCAGACAAAACCGTTGTCCGCGAGGAGAGGGGGGGGAAGAGGTTATTTAATTTTTTTTCCTACGTCTTCTGCGCCTGTCTTCTACTAGGGAGTTTCTCTTTTCTTTGATCCTCAAATGTGTGTCTCGAGGCATTCGCGAGAGCTCTCAAGCTGTTTTTTTTTCACGGGCCATCTGCTGGCACTTATTTACCAGTAAGGGCAAAATGGCGCCTGAGTTAATCTTCCTAGTGGTTACGGAATGTACCTCTGATGCGTCGTACTCCTTTCAACTCGCTAAAAAAGATCGCTTTTTGGTTTGCAGTCGTCCCCCCTGCTTGACGTCATAGGTTACTTAACGCAGATGTTGAATGGTAAGTAGTTGAATGTATACATTGGAAAATCTTGGAAAACTCAGTTATCGGTAACCTTCGTCCGACTGAGCCATTTTTTTACTCTAATTTATAGCCAAATTGAAATTTATTTCATTTTTTACTTGAAAAATTATAACTCTCAAACTTGAGTTTTCTCCGAATGGCAGACGAGCTAGAGTTTTTTTTCTCAGCGATATACATCAACTGTTAAATTTGTAGAAAAATCGTTAGAGCCGTTTTTGATATCAGCGTCCAGGCTGTTTCCGTTTCCATGAAGTTTTAACTTGAATAGAGGTATAATAATGTAAAAAATAATAAAATAAGGAGCTACCTGCACCCAAGTGCAGTAAAGAAGACCAAATAGTCCGATTACAGTGGTTCTGTCTTGCTCAATAGAGAATACTAAATGAACAGATCTGGTTTATTCGTTATCAATATAGGGCAGTGACTAGCCAAGTGTGAAGGAATGTCAGCTCGCTCCAGAGACTCACCGGCCTTGACTTTTGTGTGCAGCTGTAATATTAATGCCTCAGAACGTATTAGGGCCAAGGAGTATGTAGCGCCTTAAGGGTTTTGAAATAATGTATTAGAAGAAAACCGAATATATATATATATATATTGTGTGGTTCGATGATGAGTTTTGTAATCCATGGGGCTGAGAGCTTTGCATTGGAGATTTGTGCCTCCTCATGTGGCTGGTGAGACTTATGTGAGCCCGGAATGCTCGACTACAGGTTATTTCAGCTGGAGCTAGTGTCATGTACCTTGTTTTTCTTTTCTGACGCTTCTTTTATGCCAGCGCTGTTCTCTTGTCATCTGACATTTGTGCGCCAGTCTTCACGGTGCGACACCCTCATGCTCTGTCATAAGTTTCCGTCTTCCTGGTGGCAGGGTCAATTCTCAACGCTTTCAGAGAAGCTTTAACTCTTTCTCTCCATAATTATTTACCACATTCCGGTGGAATCAACGTTTGTATCGTCAGTTAGGAGAGAAAGAGTTAAGGGTGTGCCTAAAGCGTTTCTTTTGCCCAACTTGTGAATACTTATATATTGGCCTGCATACAATCTCCAGTAGAGGACTGAATGTGTGTATGTGTGAGACCCACTGACACGCACAGACGAAGGCGGGTCACAGGTCAAAGCTGTCCCTAGTGTGACCTGTGCTGTGAGCAAGCGACCCGAAAGCTTGGACTAGAGCGGTGTGTTAGAGACAGATAGAGTCGAGACCAGCAGAGAAGCAGTTAGAACTGTGTGTGTTAGAATAAGTCTTCGAAAATGTAGCATATACGCGATAGAGAGACTGTTGTGTTAGTTAAGCAGTTGTATTGTTCTTAAGCATTTGTAGTTAGTGGCGCCAATTGTGTCGTATTGGCTGTGTTGATGTGTTTGTTATTAAACCGCCACTGTGTATTGAAGCTCTTGTTGTTAAGTTCTTGTATTAGATGTGCTGTGTTGTGTTAAGCAGTGTTTGCAGAAGGCCTGAGAAGTGAAGTTCGTTACAATATGTATAGAAGACATTGCCACTATGATTTAGATAATTCGTAATAAAAGACAGTGCCACTTATAACAAAACAATATTTTTTGTTATATTATTTTATTTCTCAACCAAATGTCTTCATCTTAAATATTCTCCTTTCAATAATCCAGCCTCTCCATCTACCTACAATTGGTCTTAATAGTAGACCTAGACATTGTCATTCCTTAAGTTGTCCTTAACTAAAGGTTGCATTAGGATATCAGAGATTTTGTTCCAATGATGATTCCGGCTCCTTTCTAAACACATAATTTATGGAGAAAGACACTAAATACTCTTTAGTAAATAGTATCCTTAAGATACAACAAGACCTAGATTAATGGACATTCAGTTTGACTTCAGTTGTCCACTTCAGTAATTACTACTAATACAGTAACACGATAGATGCAAACATAAAACAGCATTCACATAATGTAGCATACTCACACACAAGAGTGACCAGCGCTGTCCGTTGTTTGGTCAATACAAAGATTTTCTTGTAAAAAGTTTTTTTTTTTAAATTATCGACTCAGTCTGTCTGTCTGTCTGTCTGTCTGTTACAAATCTTGTACATGTTATTTCTCCCACTTCCCATTCTCAGATCAAGTTGAAACTTTACACAATTTTTTATTCATTTCTCCTAAAAAAATTATGAAAATGGAAATAAATCTCACAGTTTTGAGATATATTGCTGCAAATGCTTGTATATTAGGATTTCTTCCCCTAGATAAGCTTTTTTAAAAAAAGTATTTTAAATATTTGCTTTCTTTTTGTCCATTACTTACATTTTGTTCACGTGTTTTAACAATTATATAACTTTACATCAATGTCTACAAAGAACTGTTCACCAAATAGATAAACTAAGTACATAATTAAACCGGACTGACTGGTCAGTGCTATCACGACGCAGGAAAAACTTTCACTTTGACCAGATTGATTTTATTGGTCCACGTGTTGTTGTTTTTTTTCCAAAACGTCAAATTAGCGACGCACGTGAGGGCGGAGAAGTAGAATGGGTCCAGGCCAGTCCAGGCTTCGGTCAATGAAACCAAAACATGGTTAGTACGTGCGTCGCTGTGAAAGTAAATAGATAGTCTCAATGTGTCAATGTGGTGGATGCAGTCCAAGAGTCGATGTGTAAACTTTGTCTATGGTTTTAAGCAAGAAAGTCGCAGAATATTTCTTGTGGCAATACTTTTGATCCATAATGCCTAATAGACTAGAGCGTTTTTTTTTAAAATAGAGGATAGTTAAGATTTCCATTAAATACATTAACTAAAACAAGCTACTTATTTGAAATATAAACATTTCAAAAGGTCATATATTATATTATTATATATCTTTTTCGGATGCTGTTATAACTATTATATGTCTAATTCTCACACTATTATTATTATACATCTCTATCTCATACTATTATATATCTATTTTTTCATACTATTTTATATCTATTTCTCATTCAGTTATATATTTATTTCTCATACTGTTATTCTATTATATATCTATTTATTACACTTTTATATATCTATATCTTATACTGCTATATATCCATTTTTCATAATAATATATATCTATTAATCTATATCCCATACTATTATATATTTATCTTTCATACTATTATATATCTATTTTTCATACTAAAAAATCTAACATATACACGCTAAGGAATTGATTTCCGGACTCTTTTTCTTCTCTACTTTATACAGTGATTTATTTGATAGACATTTGAACAAAACTATTGGAGAAACGGTTTCCGCTTAAACTAACGTCAGAAAAGAATCACATAAAAAGCAGCAGCCCAAGAATGTGTGTATCTCTCTCTCCAAGCTAAATCAACAAGGTCTGTGAGACAAGATGGCACCTCTCCTAATGAGTGTTCATATTGAGAAATATTTTCAAAGGTCATCCCGTGACATCATGACAACACAAAGAAACCATTTTTTTTTTGTTTTCGTATTTTTTCAGAAAAGAAAGGGCAAGGAAGAAAAAAAAAAAGTTCGAGCCGGGAGAAAAGATTCCTCCGCCCAAACGGGCCTACCCACAATCCTTGTTTAGCGGAAGTCAACATTTGTCGCCTGCGGGAAATCTTCTAGGTTGTTAGTGGTCTTCTCGTCCATCAGTCAATCCCTTTACTAACATCCCTATTCCCACACTCCCCAGCTGTAGCTGTTAGCAATGTTGACACACGCTTTTAGACTGTCTTTAAGGAAAGGGAACATTTCTGTTTCTCTTGCTCGGCGTTTAAGAAACTCAACAGTACCACGGCTCGTCAGAGTTAGGGTGCTGCCTGCGTAGCTCCATGGAACTCTGCAATGTTAGATCAAGGGAGGTAATCAGCTTTGCACTTTGGAAAAGGGACGAGAAACGTGGATTGAAGAGCTATATACAACCAAAATAATAATAATAATAAAAAGCCTATATTAGGGAAAGAACTGTGCATTTACAGCCATGCATCTAAATTCTTCATTATTTTTTTGATGGAATATCTTGTTAGGGACAATAAATAATTGTGTAAGGTTTCAACTTCAGCCCAGAATGGAAAGAGCAATAGCATGCATAAATTTCTATCAGACAGACAGAGGAACATAGTTGATATAACATATGTAAATATATTTATAAATAATATGATAAAAACGAATATTGTACACCAGTTGCGTCACAAGGGGGTGCGGGGGGGTGCGGTCCGCTGGGAAGTGACACCCAAATCTTACCGCACCGTGTGACACCCACCCTAGTGACGCCACTGCTGTACACATTAAATTTGTATTATTAAATTATTATTGTCACAAAAATTGGTATAATTACAAAACTAAAATTCATGATTTAATAAGTTATTTTAGACATGAATTGATATTGATAGTTTTATGGACCATTGAAACGAAATTACTAGCCCAATAAGATTAATCATTATTTACTCTCTAATGATTACACAGCAAGCCTCGAGCAGGAGGGGCCTCTAGCAGGTGGGGGCTATTTATTTCTTGCTGGCCACACACCTAGAAGGAAAACTCTGAATGCAAACCTCAGCTGCCCAGCGGCTATTTCCAAACATGGGAAAGGTTTCTGGAGTCAACCCTGCGGAAAAATTGGGAGCCGTTGACCCGTTGAGCAGCTTGCAGTGTTAGAATTAATATTGGATTTTAGCGCATACATTTTTTGAGGGATCGTTTATTTTGGGCTATTTTTTAGCAATGACTCTTACTCTTGGCAGCGACGGTGAGGTAATTATATAAGAGAAAAGAATTCTCAAAAGATAGGGAGAAATAGTCTGTTCAGAACATATCGTCTTTTAATCAGAAGTCATTTTTGGGACTGACTTGTTTTCGTGTAATAACAGCGAAAGTAGAGAGCGTATTCTTTTTTTGTTGATGCCTAAAATGTATTTTGAGTTACCTCCAGTGTTGATCAACTCATTTTGTTGATGCATGCGTCTAGTGTTCTATTTATTTAGATCGGCGTATTGACGTTTGTAGATACCTCAACGTTATCAAAGCGCTTCACGGAATACAGCGAGGGTTCTCAACAGTAGCACACAGTGACACACCCAACGACGCCGTTAATTCCAAACTATAGTTCACTTATTTGATCCACCCCGAAGAAAAATGGTATTCTTCGATTTACCCTACCTATATACGCCAGCACATCCACAGAACGTAATAAGTCCACTCGATCCCACAACTAACTTTACTAGCCGGATATGCGTTTTTTCGTGGCCATATTACAAGATCTTCGGGGCTCGCAAAGACCTTCCTTCATGGAACAGTACCAGGAAAAAGAAGAAGAGGCAGACAAAGAAAGCGATGGGAGGACAACATAAAAGAATGGACGGGCCTGCATTTGAAAGAATTTTTACACAAGGCAAAAGACATGGAGGAATGGAGAAGGACGGTCGACAAGTTTTGCGTTGTGCCCCAAAGGTCCAACAGACTTAGGGGATAGGTAACAGGTAAAAAAAAAAGAAGCGGGATATGCCCGCGGCCCTTAGTTTGGGTATTACTGGTGTAGGCCTACTGGATTGAATTAGACCTATGTGAGTTGAATCTATGTCAAACCTGGATGTTCCTTTCACATTTGTAAAAAACATTTCGCCACGAAAATAAAAGCATATTGTGAAAACGGGATTACCCATTCAGCCGACTTCTTCATATCAAATATAAAATACAATGAAAACGGGATTACCCATTCAGCCGACTTCTTCATATCAAATATAAAATACAATGAAAACGGGTTCACCCATACAGCCGATTTATTCATATCAAATATAGAATACAATGAAAACGGGCTTACCCATTCAGCTGACTTATTCATATCAAATATAGAATACAATGAAAACGGGTTTAAAAGGCTTGTTTCAAAGTTTCGTTCTTAATAGAGAAAAATTTATCATTTTGAAAATATTTTTGGTCCTGTTGTTTATGGGAAGTACAATAAACATACACTACAGTGTCCGCAACGATATAAAGAACATTTATGCCTAGGTTTTATCAAAATTGGTTGAATTGTATGTGTGAAATACATACATACATACATACATACTTACATACATACATACATAGATACATACATACATACATACATTTTTACATACATACATTCATACATACATTCTCACATACTCCTTACTTATATCTATTAGATAGTGACTCATATATTGTACATGAAACTCTATTATGGCCATTATAGGTCACATTATTTTTAACCAGAATATCCCGAGTCCCATATGATCGGACCTTAGAGTCAACTTCTTATTTCGAATTTGTTAGTGACATCATTTCTTCCTCCTCTTCATTTCCTAATGTCAATATCCATCTTCCTCCACCAGGGCTTCCAGAGCAGCTCCCTCCATCTCTACAGCTTCACTGAGGTCGCGCTAGTCTTCATTCAGTACTTCTGCTCCCAAGTGCATCGTTAATGGCGCGGCCATGGCTACACATTACGTCATTACTCCAACATTAGAATAATCTCTAACCACTCTTTTTTTTTCAACGTACCTTTCTCGTGATTACAGAGTACTGATGCGCATGCGCGATGAACTTTCTGTTTTCGATTGGCACCGTTTTTAATCTATTTTAGTGCTTGATGTCTGCAAGTAGTGGGATGAGGGCGACCTTGACATTGACATGTCTAAGTCAGACAATTCAGCGTTTTTTTTTTTTGTTTTTTTTTAAATCATGTACATTTGAACTGGGTCACATGAAGTTAGCGGTAGTGGGTTAATGAATGGATTACAGGGATGAAAGAGTTAATGACAGATAACACTGTGTGTCTGGCTGAGGCAGCACATACATCTGAGAGGACAAGGATAGCTTCAAAAGTATTAGTGGTTTTTTAATATATATTTTTTTTTCAAGACCAAGGCGGTCCTACTATGTCAAACGGATTTTGCGGGGACCATTCTGGGTAGGGATAACCATAATGTCAAAAATAAGATTTTGTATTAGAAAATAAATTAGTTATTGAAAAAAAAAAAATAAACGAAAGCTGACAATGCCGTTTCTTATTTTATCGCCCGTCGGATTGTTCCCCCCAAAATGTCAACTTTGTCTATTTTTTAAAAAAAAGATTTTTATTAGTTTTAATGAGATTTTAATAATTTCAGAGTTTAAAGACTATTTTGTATAAATTGCGATTGCAGGAGATTTACAGAAGGCCATGAAAAATCAGAAAGCCGAGGAAACCCTGTTATTATATTTGTAACTTTAAATGGCATAATTCAGTAGTTTACACCTTGATTTAGTGCGGGGCTAATGGAAGTGGCGGGACCATACAGGTCGTCTGGTCATAACCATTGTCACTGGTAAATAAAAACTACAATAAAAAATGCAAACTGTTTTTTTTTTTTTTTTTTTTTTTTTTTGAAGCATTATTATTAAGTGATATATATGTGTTACAGTATATAAAATATTGGTCATAGTATTATTGAATAGCTGTGGATTTAGAGACACGAATTGCTAAATACAGAAATAAATCAATATTACACATCGTAATGAAACGTGTAAACACTAAGACCGTGTATCGATAATTGATATTGCCAGACGACAAGACTAACTGAATAGAGTCTATTGGTGTGAGGAACGCGGCATTTGGTTGTGTTGCTCTTTGCTTGATCAATAGTGTCAATAAGTGGACATTCTAAGGCCCGCAACTACTACTCTAAAAGAAAATTGTAAAACTATCGAGAGAGTTATTGGTGTTGACGTTAACTCTTCCCCCCCCGGCTGGTTATCCACTGCACTACTTAAGCTTGCATTCTTTTCCGTGCTGTAAGTTCATTTTTAAAACCAATGTGATATACAGACTTAAAAACCCAGCGTCTACGAATAGAAATGAATGAATACAATTATAAAGTAAAAATATTTATTTAAAATCTCAACTTCATATGACTTGATTAAATGAAGAAGTGTTATCTGTACAGCAGATTATCTCGGAGAACACTTTAAGGAGTTCAAAAATGTGTAAATTAAGAATGTATTTTTATAAGTATGAAATAGTGATACAATTGATAAAGGCCTGTGTAGTAAAGTAGAGAATAGTTTCCTTTCAAGACCATGTGGTCAGATGATATAAAGGTCATCTGTTTCTGTGGCCCACAGTTAACGAGAGTGTCATGTGGTCCACGGTTAACGAGAGTGTCATGTGACCAGCACAATGACCAACCACCTTAACTTTTCCCGAATAATGTCAGGTACCCATTAGAGCTGGGTGGACTCAGAGGTGTCCTAAACTTCCCGAAAATAAAAATCCCAATCTTTACCAAGATACGAACACGGGATTATCCGGTTCCGAAGCCAAGCGCTTATAATTCAACCAGCAAGTCTTTAGTTACCTATATACAAATAAAGTAAACTAAAATGACTTCGCTCTCTGGTCCATTTTTTTTTATCTTGTGTGTATCTATTTTATAACGTATCTAATCAATGGATAATGTTACATTTATATTAATCCCTATATGAATGCTATATAGGATGTGTTTTTTTTTTTTGGAACATCGTGATGTTTCTATTCTGTAGAATAATGACATCTCCTCTCCATTGGATCACTGGCACAGACCGTGATTCCTGCTCTTATTCCATCTCCTTCTCTTATTATCCTCTTATTTGTGTTCCATTAAACTCTTGGCCTTAGACTTGTCCCCATTTCACTTACAACTCTATGAAAGAATAAAAGGAGAGGCGTTTCTCCGAGGGGGGGGGCTACGAAGAAAAAAAGTGTGGTTGGTGGGGGGGGGGGGGCTTCGGGTCGAACCTAATTAGTTGCATCTTATCGATTGGCTAAGGCCAGGCCAAGTGGGAAGTTCGTCTAGCGCAGTGGTCTTCAACCTTTTTTGGTCCACCGCCCCCTTTTCGCATTTTTTCCTTTAAAAAATCCGCCAGCGCCCCCCTCTAAGACAAACACTTATAAAGAAGCGTAAGAAGGCAAATTTATACAAAATGTCATTTTTTTAAAATTTTTATGCATGGGAAACACCAGAGACAATCTTCTTTGGTGAGCTTAGAATAGGATGGAGTTAATGAGGTACCTCAAGTAAGCGCTATAAATATCCATTCAGGCGCCATTTCGCCCTCACTTGCCTCTGAGAGAGACTGTTCGAGAGGTCTCACAAATACTGCGGGACAAACATTTGAGACTCAAAACAAAAGCCATTATTAAAGACAGGCGCAAAAGACGCAAAGAAAACTTAAATAGACTGCCAGCAGACAACAACTTTGCCTGCACCAAATTCCAGATGATAAACAGGTCGCAAAACTGAATTTGCGTAGTTACCGGTATGTAAAAAACTGCACTCATATGTAATCCTCGGAGCATTATCATTATACAAAAAATTATGTTAAATAATTTGCAATGATTACACACAAAAAAATAATCTCATTGTCATGACTTTCTTTCAAATCCTAAGAATAGTCCCCTTTTAAATTTCGGAATATTAGGGCCTACTGTTTTAAGGCTTTATTGTAAATTTTTTTTTTAATATAAACATTATTATTGTTTCTTGAATTCACTACAAAATGAAATTTAGCTAATTGGAACCATTGTGCCTCCTGCAGCCTGACAATATAAGAAACGTCAAGATTTAAATAGTCAAAGCAAAGCGAAAATCTCATCTAATGGCTACATCCAACATATTTCTTTGCTTATTCATTACGCATTAAGTGTAGGTTTACCATGTATGTTGAAGGAAAAGCTTTAAAAAATTCCATTTTCTACCACAGTTTTGGAATTTTACTGAAACATTCAAATGCGACCACATCTCTGTTGTGCCTTCTATGATAACATTCTTCTACTTAGGACATAATTATTTTTTTTTTCTGTAACTAAATTTGAACATCAGCAACAGATGTTTAATCATTTTCATTTATATTTAATTTAATCGTCCTTTCTTCAGAGAGCATTGTTATCTGAATTTTAAAGATATAGATGTCTATAGGCAGTAATTCATTTGTCATTAAACAAGCTATGTGACATTGTAAAACTCTTTGAAATAGGTTTAATATCTCTATACAAGAAAAAAAAAAAGATATAATCAATGAAAGTACATTTTCTTTCCTAGCAGACAGAGGTTGGTTTGTTTCATTTGTGTTGTATGCATATCATGTAAAACCATTTTTAGACAGCTGTAAGTCACTCCCACCCGTCGAATCTTTCTGTTTCTCAAAAAATAAAAAAATTCTATAAGTGCTTAACAAAACTAATAATAACAAATCCCTTTCGAAATCCAGCGAACTTTAATTTGCTAAAAGAGTTTAAAATGTTGCTCTTCATTTGTTTCACAAAACTGTTGAAAGATGAGATTATTTTCGGCATTTCGGCATGTGTTTTATTTTATATACAATTTTTATAATTAGATTCAAATAGAAATAGCATGCTTAACTTGTCTTAAGATGTTGCCTGTGTATCCAACAAGGTTAAACACGTTTTTTTTCTATATTAGGCCTACTTATGAAGCCATTGTCCAACCTCTGATTGTTCCCTATATGTTGTCATAAGCTACATAACTAGACAATTTTAAAATAATATTTCATCACTAACAGAAGAAAAAGTCTTTTTGTGTAAATTTTTTTTTCTAAATAATAATTTTAGTTTTAATCAATTTTCAAACATTACCACAAGACTTACAAAAAAGGCTATGCATTTTTCTAAGAGGCCACTAAAACATATCCTGATTTTTTATAATTGTTCATGAATATTCTTAAATTATTTTTGGATATTGCTAGGCCTATATGTTCATGAAGCATACTTGGTTTCATAACCTCTATTGAAATTGCCGTCATTCAAAGTAGAACATTGGGATACTTTTTATCTTGCGACAATTCACTAAAAACTCTTTGCAATATTGCATACCAGTGAGTTTTCGTAACAACACTTTGTCAATTTTTTTTTAAA
>JADKLZ010072188.1:0-12350 GCA_021533235.1 Biomphalaria straminea | reverse complement strand
TGTTTGGCTTTTTTTTTATTAAGTTAGGATGTGTTTGAAAAAAAAAAATCTGATCAACACGTTCTTAACCCTGACCAGAGTACAGAAGTTCTTTGAGACAAATTACTTGGCCATCGTTATCAATGAAGAATTGTAAAGTAGGAGATAAATTGAATGACATTTACTCCAATTAATGTGCGTGAGTTGCATGTGTGTGTGTGTGACATCTAAGAAAGGTGGCAATGCTGACAGGTGTATCGGCCAAAAAAAAAAAAGAAGAGTGGAATCAAAAGTAAATGCAGATGCGAATAGAGTTGTTATTTACAACCAAGCCCCTCCCTTTTTTTTTTGTTTTTGTTTTGCTGGCCTGGATGTCCAGGGTTTGGTTGATAATCATGATTGATTCGGAACCACAATTATTTACAGTGGTGATAATACACCTCTTCGTCTCTTCATGTTTCCTTTTTTTAACTTCTCACCATATATTAGTATGGATTTGAGAAATTTAAAAAGTATGATTCTTAAGATCGAGTGTGAGAAGCATAGACATATATATATATCGATCTTAAGAATCATACTTTTTAAATTTCTCAAATCCATACTAACATTTATATTGAATATCGTACTTATAAAGTTAACATATATTCGAATCCAGACTAATATTTGTTTTAACATCGAACGTATAGAGTTAAACACTTCTACTTATGAAGTTAAACATTTTCGAATCCAGACTAATATTTGTTTTAACTTCGAACGTATAGAGCTAAACACTTCTACTTACATTTTCGAATCCAGACAAATTTTCTTAAAAGTATTTTTCGTATACAGTTAAACATTTCTACTTATAAAGTTAAACATTTTCGAATACAGACTAATATTTTTTTTAGTAACGTACGTATAGATTAAACATTTTTTTGTATATTACGTATAGAGTTAAACATTTCTAACTCCACACAAACATTTGTATTAAGTATCGTACGTATAGAGTTTAAAATATCTGGAATCCACACTGCCATATGTCGTGAGTACATACATCCTACTTGTAGACTTAGATATAACGAATGATTTCATGAGAAACACTTGTCATGAGCATCGTTATTAGGTGGATAAAACAACCAAAGCATAATAGCTCAAGTAAGAGACAGGTGTATGCATATTAAAACGTACAAACAGGCCTGCACATATATACCCATAATATAGGGGGCACGGTGGCTGAGTGGTTAAGCAACGTCTTCCAAACCTTGGGTCCTGACTTCGAATCTCGGTGAAGATTGGGATTTTGAATTTCGGGATTTTTACGGCGCCCCTGGGTCTTCCCAACTCTAATGGATCTAACTAACCTATTTGGGTATCTAACTTTCGTTGTGGAAAGTAAAGGCGGTTGGTCGTTGCAGGGGCCTAGTGAGTTATAGGTGCGCTCGGGGCAAAGTACTTTATTGGCGCCCCACCACCAATTTTCCATGAACATCACATAGAAATATAGGCACCCTTCCCTTCCCCCCAATCACTACACCTCTGGATCGTTGTGCTGGCTACAGGACACCCTGCTCATTAACCGTTGGCCACAAAAAAAAAGATGACCTCAACACCATCTGCCACATTGACTGTATGGTTTAAAAGGAAAACTTTACATAACACAAATATACAAAGAACTATAAGCGTGCATTTCAAGAGTTATTTGAACCAATATTGTTTGTATCTTACACACTTGTCCATTCATTTCTCCTATCACAATGTCGCTTGTCACTTCTCTCAATTAATGGATGCTCACATATTTTTGCATTTCTCTGAGCTGTGCAGGTTAGATAAGATAGAAACAACAGTTCTCACGTTGTGGAGAAGTTGTCTGTTACCCAGTACATGTCATTGATCAAAATAGGGGGATTTACTGACCAGATTGTAGGCATGGTGACAGGTGGTGTTAGGTTTTGTGATCCTTTGTGTCGTGGTCAAAGTTTTGGATACACTGAGTGGACGTTCTTTTAGTGGCTTCAGTGACCGCCATAATTGTGTTACAAATTGTGTATCTATCTATCTATCTATCTATCTATCTATCTATCTATCTATCTATCTATCTATCTATTAGTTGGTTGTGTGTTTCGTATCAATGTTCTGTTGGTCACTTTGTCCCGTTTTGTACAAAATCACTCCGTCTATCTGGTACACATTGTGTCTCCCTTTTCTCATTCTAGGATCAATCTGGGAAGCGTGGTCGAGAGGCTAAGTGCGGCTTGAGCTTGGCCTGCTTGGCTACCTAGAAGGGGGCTCGAGGTTCGACACCCGACTCGGGCAGAGTTGTGTTTACTGAGCGCCCAAAGGCAGCACGGGAAACCAACTCCTAGATACCACCTCCCCCCACTGGTCCACAAATGAGATTGGACCAAAGCGTTCTGAGCATGCTATAAGCATGAAAGTAGCGCTATATAAAAGCTATAATAATATAATAATAATATAATATAACTGTACACAATGGCCCCTAACAACACACGAATCACAAGAGTCAATAAAAAACTATAGTTACCCCCTTTCAGACTTGTGGTCTATGGGGCAGATGATGTAAAGGTCATCTGATTCTTTGGCCCACTGTTAACGAGGGTGTTATGTGGGCAGCACAACGCCCAACCGCCTTTACATTTCCCCAACTAATTCATTAATTAGTGGTAATTAATTAATTTTATCTGATTTAGAAAAAGGTATTAATTCTTACAGTATTGAAAGATATGACTGTCAATATGTAGTTCTTTCCCTTATATAAGCTTTTTTTAAAATTTTCTGCTTGCTTTTGTTGTTTTCTTTCACATCTTATATTAGTCTGTCTGGTACCTATTTGTTTTTCTCCAACTTCCTATTTTAGGATCAAGCTGAAATTTATAATCGATACATGAATCAATAAAAAAAAAGTTATTCAATTAGTGATAATTAATTATTTTTTTTAATGTAGAAAAAGGAAATGATTGCAGTACGGTATTGAGATATAGGGCTTTGTTTTTTAAAAAAAGTATTTAAAAAAGTATTTTGCTTTACTTGTCTTTGTTCTTTGACATTTATGTGTCTTTCTCACATTTTCATTACGTTCTGGTTGCTTATATAAATGACAACTTTCGTCAATATAGACCAGTTTCTCAAACATTTTTTGAGCCGTGCACCACTTGAAATAGTTCAAACTTGCCCACGACCCCTGAATGAAAATCCTACATAAATGCATCGCATATAATAATACATTATAAGCATATAAGCTGCAAATCTAAAAAAAAAACAAGATTACAAAGAGAGTTTGTGTGATACACAAACTCAGAGGCGGCCCCGTCGGAGTCGGATCCCCGTCAGATCCGCCTATTCGCAAGATGTTTCGGATGTTCCTTCTTAGTCCCTGGCTCAATTTCTGTATGCTCCCATCCTTAAACTATCGCAATATTTCTGAAAGAAAAGTAAAGGTTAAATCATATTTTCAAAAGCCTTTAGTGTTTTTTTCTAACCGTGACGGACAGACCAACCAACAGACAAAACGCACAAAAATATGCTTGTTTTATTCTAATGGGGGCACTAAACAATCTTTTTTTTAAAAAATCTGATTTTTTAAAAAATTTAAGAAATTAGTTTAGAATTGTGTCATTTCCGGACTTTACGCTAGTACACGAAAGCCGCTGCTAAAAGTTCATTTTAAAAAATGTGCATGATATCTGCGTGTCAGAAGCATTTCTTATAGTAACATTTCCTCCCTTACATTTACGTAATTGTTTTAGAATTGGTGTTTTGTTATTAAAAAATCGCTTGCATAATTAATTTTATAAATTAAACGGTTTGCTTTTAGAAAACTAAAAGTAGCCGTTGCACCTAAACTTTTCAAGCCGCATTTAATGGTGAAAAAATATTTTTCGTATCTCTTCTAGTTTCGGCGCCCTGAGTGGGACAGAAGGACAGACGGACATTTTGCACAAACCTAATAGCGGCTTTTTCCCCTTACTGGGGCCGCTAAAAAACTAATTGGGAAAGTGTTTATTGAAATTATAACTTTTGTTTTAAAATACAATTTAAAAAAATTGGATGAGGTTAATGAGATGTTAATAGTGTCCGTCTCCACGTCAGTAAGTAGCAACCGCAACTCTCCAAGAGCACACAGTTTTAGTCGGTTTCTTTTAGTTGGTATGAATGCACATTGTATCAAATACATGGCCATAAAATTGGAATCTGTTACCAGAATCTGTGCTACTCTTGTTCAGACATTGGTTCCTCCTTTGTAGATTTTCAAAAAGCTTCTCCTTGATTAGTTTGGATTCATCTTTGATTGGGATCTGAGTTTATTCACGCGCGGGCTCATTACCCAATCGGGAATATCCAGTTGAAGAATGTCTTCAAATCTTTGTTTTAGGTCGTCATAATATAGCACGTCATTAACATTCTAAACAATAGAGAGTGGCGATTGGATTATTATTAAAAGTATCTGATTGGATAAAGTGGCTTTACGCCAAGAGGTTATTTTAATAACAATAAACATACAATTTTCATCTTTCTGCTGACCCCCTATGTTTGTCGTGCGGACCCTGGCAGTCTGCGTACCATAGTTTGAAAAAAAAATTCTATTCACTGTACGCTAATGTAAGTAAGAATGTAATAATGATGTTCATTGGCCTTATTACAATTACCGGAACTTGTTTTGATCTTCTCTACCCAAAGTTGATCTAGTATTGCTAAACAAGGAGAGTGGAGCGCTGTTGGAGACAGTATCAACAAGCACATTGGTTACTTGCTGTAGGTACAGCTCCGTTTTAAAAGTCAATTGCTTATCTGTACGTAGCATCCATGGCGCGAAGGGATTCAATGAACCCGGGCCCACGACCATTTAGGGGCCCACACCCGATGGTGAAACAACCAAGAAGGTAGGGCCGGATTGACCTCAATACAAAATAAGCTCTAGCTTAGGGCCTATAAGACATATTTAATAGTTACATGCACTATCTGGACTTAGATGGGGCCCCATATCTCAAAAAGAAGAAGGTCAATACGTCAATGGATTGCACATAGGGGTTTTATATCGCCTGGTCCCATGACTAATGACCAATTGTTGACTTTCCTGCACTGCAATTTTGTAAAAAAAAAAAGGTTAAAAAATAAAATTTTCTTAAAATATCCTAAACGTAATATCAAACTATATATTAAAATCAAAAAAATTAACCAATGTTTATACATGGAGTAACAATTGAGAAGAGTTCTGAACCCAAATATTATTTTCCTAATCACCTTTTTCCAACCTTTACTCATACTGATATTTTGCTATTGACGTATTGTATAAAAAAAATTGGAACTATAACTGCCTTACTGACAATATATACTTCAATAACTATAACTGCCTTACTGACAATATATACTTCAATCTAATTGGTCCACTTAATTTCTCCTGCAACATCAGCATTTTTGTTTGTTTAGAGCTTTGAATTATAGTTTTGTTACAAAACAAAAGTAACAAACATGCCTATTAAATAAAATGTACCACTTACAAATAACTTTTTTTAAAAATGTATTTTTCGAATATTTTTTTCTGCGATCAAATCAGTTGTATTTGCATTGTAGTAAGGACCTGTAAATTCAATTATAATATTTTTCAAGTAAAACAAAATTCAAAAGGTCATTTTTAATGGGGTGAATAATGAGCTGTAGATGTTAGGAGAATACGTTTCTGCAGTGATGAAAGCAAGAAAACGCTTTTGGCGTCGCGACTTCGCCCCTGATCCCACTGGAGGGGTGTACAGAGCTCGCCCAGATCACCTAGATGTCAAGAAAAAGCCTTCAATATGACTGTTTTTTTTTTTTTTTATTTTATTTTACGAATAATTAATATCGGCGGAAATCCTCAAAGCGTTAATCTAATTATGTGGGGTATCTTATCTTTTCAAGGAATAATCAGTTGTATTTGCAATGTAATAGGGGCCTGTATTAGAATATTGTTAAAGTAAAAAATTGTTCAAAAGGTCCTTTTTCAATATTATGAATACTGAGCTATAGATCTCAGGAGAATGCATTTATGCAGTGAAGAATGCAAGAAAATGCTTTTGGCGTCGGGGCTTCGCCCCGGACCCCACTGGGAGAGCTTAGGGCGCACTCCCAGACCCATCAACTAATTCTTGAACCCGGGCCCACGGGTACCTTGCTACGCCACTGTCTGTACTGTATACTTATAGATAACACTCCTACAATTATAAACTACATAATAATACGTTTTGATTAACACACAGCAAAGACATTGACATTATCTCCAGAAGTAATTCAATCCCAGGCAAAAAAAAAATTAATGTCAAACAAACTTCAATACCCTTTTTTTTTTCCAACATTAAGTCTACACAACATGACTGACAGGTAATCGTGATCTATTAAATAATACCATGCGCAACCATAGACATAAATAAATATAGACTGGAAACAGGAAGTAAATTTATGTAACTTGAAAAAATGTATATCCATTGTATTCGGATTTCCGAAATCTGTCAATTTGCACGATCTTTAGTCTTAAAGATTAAACAAAACTACACTTCCTCCTTATTTACGCAGCATGGTGTGAAAGAAAAATGGTGTATTCAAATCCGCACTATTTTCATTCACAAAATGGCATAGATAGCATAAATAAATATACACTGGAAAAAAGAAATAAAGGATCCAGTCCTTAACTTTGAATTAGTGAAACTAGGGATTTTTTCAGCAGAATGTTCAAATAAGCTAAAATTAAAAAAAAAAAAAAAGTTTCAGAACAAAAAATAAACATTATGATTAATTGACATTACAGTCACGCTAAGAGATAAAAAAAAAAACACAATAGTGAAAATATTGCAATACTTATATAGGTTATGGCTGAAATAGATATGAATACTTAACTTTTATACTGCTCATGCTGTATAGTACCATAGTACACTAATTTGCAATTCACAAATGTTCCCTTCATAAAAATATCTTATTGGCCAGTCTATACTTATTTATGTCTATGTGCGCAACACATGCCAACTCTAAGTGTGTGATGTCAATCAGAAGAGTATTATCAAAAAGATGGTTGCTATTTATAACATAAGCTCTGTTTTCGACAAATCTAGCCTACTTCAATTGTGACAAATCTAGTTCTGTTTCACTCGACAAATCTCCAATAACACCTGCATTTTCGAGAAATGCATTTCTTTTTTTCTTAGGAACTTTGCGATGCGCATTCTGATGTTTTCTTTCTTGAAAATGTCCCAACAGGAGCACCGTACATTAATTGATCAACATCCAAGAAGGGGTTAAGTTGGCAACAATCTTTCTAACGAGTCCGAGAATTTTAATTCCAGGAAATGAGGAGGACTCTAACATCGTCTAATTCTCATCTTGCTTTCTACGTGTTTTGTTGTTCTTGTAAAGTTTTAGAAATTCAAATGTTGGAGAGCGAATGATTTTGTACTCTCCCCTCCTGATCCACCCGCAAGCCGCCGGGAAGATGAATGAAAGATTTGGCTTGGCTCAGTGTGGCGGGGCTCCATTAATTAATTGTGACTGAATAGCAGAAGGTATATATGAATGTACTTCAGTTATATATAGTCTCAATGAGACTTTGTCGTGCTAAGTCAGTCTGTACACACGCAGAATTTATGTGTACACCGAACTTATCTGTATACACGAATTATCTATGTGTACATCGAATTTATCTGTATACACAAATTATCTATGTGTACATCGAATTTTTCTGTATAGGCTACACGAATTATCTATGTGTACATCGAATTTATCTGTATACACGAATTATCTGTGTGTACATCGAACTTACCTGTATACACGAATTATCTGTGTGTACATCGAACTTATCTGTACACACGAATTATCCGTGTGTACATCGAACTTAATCTGTACACACGAATGAATTATCCGTGTGTACATCGAACTTAATCTGTACACACGAATTATCTATGTGTATATCGAAATTATCTGTGCACACATGCAGCATCTCTGTGTACATCGAACTTCTTGGCAACAAAAGTTTGTTTATAAAACACACACACATAAGAATACATAAAGATTTGTATTGAACAAATAGTGAGTCTAAATATGTGTTTTTGTGTGGCTCTGTGGCTAACGACTCTATACATAGTAGAAGACCTAATGTTATTTGAGACCTAATGTTATTTGATTGGTGGTCACATGTAGTCGAAATATTATCACTGGCTATGTGCGTTTGCTACAGCACTACCAGTGAAAATGTATTCACACTTAGGCGACCCAAAACAATGTCTACATTAGCTCAAACAGTGTTGTTTAATCGATCGTATACAAGTATACCAGAGATGTACATTGATCTAATGAGAAATAGATATGCCTATTTCTAGGAATTTATTTTATAACGATTAGGCCTATTTCAATAAGAAATTCAATTAGAGACAAAGTAGTTTCTATACTGGCATGATTTATAAATCCATTCATCGGAGAATTTAGCCATAGAAATGGAATCCGTAAACACATCTTTTCAGCCGGATGTTATTGATCGAATGTTTCACTTCACATGTCCGGTCCTCTGGTAGACTTTAGTGACATAAAGTGCTCTGTTGACCATACCCAGGACTCCACCCTCCCCTTTGTATGGTCCCAGACCAACTTAGACCCGGCCATTCTTCTTTATGTTGTCCATAAAATAACTGCATCATTTTTTGGAGATACATTTTACTATGTGCTAGCACTGTCTAGTCTTAGCGACTTGAGTCGGGACACTTTCAGTTGTATTTGGGCTTTCACATCATCACACCAGTAGGGAAGTGTTGAACTTCACCTCTTTCTAGAAGGTTTATGCGTTTCCAACTAGCATAATGGACCTCATTCACCAATCGTAAACAAACAACACTTAGCCACGTGGTGCTATATATCTTCTATATAATTTACAATCAAATTTTTAATGCACGATGGTAGTCACGTGACAGTTTTTTTTTTCGTGGTTTTATCAATATGAACACGTGACTAAATGCTGTTTGTTTATGATTTGTGAATGAGGTCCCTTGCAAAGGGGATCTTTTTTTTTTAAATTGTCAATTGCAGATTTTCACGATCATCCGAACAATGTTTTTCACGATCAACTAAACAATGTCAAGGTCGCTAAAACGAACGTCAAAATTGGTAACTAAATGAAAGCTTCAACCAAAAGAGCTTAACAAATTTGATTACGCAGTGTTATAATGTGAACAGACATAATGATGTAACGTTTAATCAAAAACATAGATTATCAACACGGCCTTTATTTTCACTGCGGATACACCAAAAACGTTTGAATTTCTAAGTTTCCCGCCATGTAGGACAATCCTCACTAGGGATATAGTTTCAAATAGGGTTGTACTTTCTAGCGGTTGTGAGGGTCAGTGTGGTCCCAGGCGAGCATTGAATTCTTTCCATTGACACGACAGTCAGCACAAAGCTAGACCTTTTTTTTTTCTAGCTTCTCCTTTTCATTTCATTGTTGAAGGTGTCTTGTTTTCTCTACAACTAGAGGAATACGTTGTTGACTTTATAAGGTTTGGGACTTGTGCTTTGTTATGTCCTTACATCTCCACCCTTGTCACTTTTATGCCTGCTGATAGCGGGAATTGGGAAACATCGATCAAAGTCAAAGTACGCCTTTCAGACATAACGATCAACAGGAGGAAGTAAACGTCACCTGTTTCTATGGCCGACGGAGGGGTCGTGTAGCCAGCAGAACGAAATAAACCGTCCCTAACTAATGTCAGGTAACTAGTACAATTAGGTGCCAAGGATGTATAAAAATCCCAAAATTCAATATTCCCGTCTTCACCGACCCCGAGACCCATTGGTACCCAAGCGAAGCACTTGACCACTTGACCAGCACTCCCCCGATCTAAAGTGGTGTGAGATAATTCACAAGCAGCAAACTACCATTTTATAATTTAAAAATCTAGATACCAATATTTGTTTAACTTCATTCAAAGAAACCCTACTGTCAAAATTTAATGTATATTGTAAAAACATTTCTAGAGATTTTGAAATTAAGGCATGACGTTAGAAAGTGTAAAAAAATGTAAATATCATGTACCGGTAGATTGTAATAGAAATGTATATGGTCATTATCAAATACACAATTAAATGATTTAATAATACATTACAAGAAAATGTGTTCTAAATGTTTCGTATAAAATGTGATACTTTGATACAAATAGTATTAGATCTAGATATACGTTAGTCTGATAGATGTGAGAGGCAAGGTCAATTAATCGAAGGTCACTAGCCAATTCTACTGAAAGACGCATTTGTTAACAATTTCAGATTCAAACATGGTGCGTATGTCTCTTCAGTTTATGTCACTGGTATGAATTAAATCTTTGCGATGGAAGAGGAAAGGAGACAGTTAAAAATAAATTAATTCCTTCGTTATGTTGTAAACTCAACATTCATATTCCATTGTTCATAAAGTGTATTACCCCTGAATGGGGAAAGGGGGGGGGGATCTTATTCAAAAGGGATATAACTGAGACCCAGTAATAAAAGAAATACAATATATAACTATTAGTTTCCTAAAGTCAATTGCCTTATACTCCAAATATAATTTTAATTAAATTCAATTATTGATATTTCTGATATTGAAATAAAGTGGCACACAGTTCGGAACGAAATTTCAGCTCGATCGTAGAGTGTGAAACTTCCTAACTGTATGTGTGCAATGGTAGACTACAAAAATGTCATGATAGTAGGAATTGAATTGACTGCATGAAGTATATGGCAGCTGATATACTGAGCAAAGGAACGGCAAGTACCGATACAGTTTGGGATCAGCGGCTTCTCATGTTCTGCCAGAGTGCTGCAAACTGAATAAGGGTCGCCGGCTCTTGATTTTTTCTTCAGGCTTGATTCTCGAAGCCTTTCCCATGATTGGGTATAGCTGCGAATCAGCAGAGGTTTGACTTCAAAGTTTTCCTAGATGGGTAGCCAGCTTATATTGAATATAAGGAAAGACCCGCCCAATTACCACTGTATCTCTCAATAATAAAATAATTCATTACCACTTATTGATTAATCAGTTATTTTTTTTATTATTTCATGTAGGACTGGATTTAGACTTGATAAGGCTCAGTTACTCGCCTTCGCCCTTTCTTCTGTTCATTTAAAACAGTTCCGCCGGACTCAATATCTCAGCTATACGTGCAATAAGTATGTCAGAGATAACCCCACCCATATCGGTTTTCTTTTATACATTGTGTACGTTTATAATACAGTTGAATACTGTGAAAATAGCAAGCAAAATATTATAAAATACATTTTTTTTTTAAACAAAGCAAATTTGAGGACCTCCCTATTACCACCGTATCTCTCGGTATTACAAGGTTTATCTCCCCTTTTATATAAAATAAAACGAAATGAATTAATGACCACTAATCTATTCACCAATCGATTTATTGTTTTTTTTATTGATTCACGCAGGACTGGATAAGTGTTTTGAGATATCAACATGGGGGCTATGTTTACAAAGCTAATAACAACTCAATCTGTCTGGTCAAAAGTTTGAACTCGTTTTTCCTACCACACCCTATTTGAGATTGAAATTTCGCACAATACGTTCTTTTATCTGACAACACAAGAATAACAATCAAATTAACAAATTAGCCAATTAACTATTGGTAATTATTTTGTTTGGTATCTCGAACAAGGGAAAGAAATTGTATTTGACTGAAGTGGCGGTATAAGCTAAATTAGTTGCTGACTGAACTAGCTGCAGACTGGTCATTTAGGACATCACATTTGTATGAAGTAGTTGCAGGCTATTCAAATAAGTTATTTATGATGGCCTTGTATGAAGTAGCTGCAAGCTGATCATTTATGACTTCACACGTATGTGTGTTGTAGGTTACAGTATTGTCATGTATGACATAAAGTGTGCATATATGTGTGAAGAGTTTTAGAAAAAAAAGTAAAGTTCCCGTTTCAGATCTTGTGGTCTTTAGGGCAGATGATGTGAATGTCATCTGATTCTGTGGCCATCGGTTAACGAGGGTGCCATGTGGCCAGCACAACGACCAACCACCTTTACGTTTCCGCAACTAATGTCAGGTACCCATTAGAGCTGGGTGGACTCAGAGGCACCCGAAGATCCCGAAATTAAAAATCCCAGTCTTCACCAGGATTCGAACCACGTACCTAGGTTTGGCAGTCAAACGCTTTACCGCTCAGCCACCGCGCCTCCGTGAAGTGGTTTGTGACTGGTAATTTATGATATCACGGTTATATGAGTGTGATGTAGTTGCTGGTCATTTATGACATTATGTGTGTTTGTGTGTGAAGTTACTGCAGGCTGCTTATTCATAACATCTCATGTATGTATGCATTAGGTAGTTGCTGGCTAGTCATTCATAACGTCTCATGTATGTATG
>JADKLZ010072187.1:0-12343 GCA_021533235.1 Biomphalaria straminea | reverse complement strand
TGTTTGGCTTTTTTTTTATTAAGTTAGGATGTGTTTGAAAAAAAAAATCTGATCAACACGTTCTTAACCCTGACCAGAGTACAGAAGTTCTTTGAGACAAATTACTTGGCCATCGTTATCAATGAAGAATTGTAAAGTAGGAGATAAATTGAATGACATTTACTCCAATTAATGTGCGTGAGTTGCATGTGTGTGTGTGTGACATCTAAGAAAGGTGGCAATGCTGACAGGTGTATCGGCCAAAAAAAAAAAGAAGAGTGGAATCAAAAGTAAATGCAGATGCGAATAGAGTTGTTATTTACAACCAAGCCCCTCCCTTTTTTTTTGTTTTTGTTTTGCTGGCCTGGATGTCCAGGGTTTGGTTGATAATCATGATTGATTCGGAACCACAATTATTTACAGTGGTGATAATACACCTCTTCGTCTCTTCATGTTTCCTTTTTTTAACTTCTCACCATATATTAGTATGGATTTGAGAAATTTAAAAAGTATGATTCTTAAGATCGAGTGTGAGAAGCATAGACATATATATATATCGATCTTAAGAATCATACTTTTTAAATTTCTCAAATCCATACTAACATTTATATTGAATATCGTACTTATAAAGTTAACATATATTCGAATCCAGACTAATATTTGTTTTAACATCGAACGTATAGAGTTAAACACTTCTACTTATGAAGTTAAACATTTTCGAATCCAGACTAATATTTGTTTTAACTTCGAACGTATAGAGCTAAACACTTCTACTTACATTTTCGAATCCAGACAAATTTTCTTAAAAGTATTTTTCGTATACAGTTAAACATTTCTACTTATAAAGTTAAACATTTTCGAATACAGACTAATATTTTTTTTAGTAACGTACGTATAGATTAAACATTTTTTTGTATATTACGTATAGAGTTAAACATTTCTAACTCCACACAAACATTTGTATTAAGTATCGTACGTATAGAGTTTAAAATATCTGGAATCCACACTGCCATATGTCGTGAGTACATACATCCTACTTGTAGACTTAGATATAACGAATGATTTCATGAGAAACACTTGTCATGAGCATCGTTATTAGGTGGATAAAACAACCAAAGCATAATAGCTCAAGTAAGAGACAGGTGTATGCATATTAAAACGTACAAACAGGCCTGCACATATATACCCATAATATAGGGGGCACGGTGGCTGAGTGGTTAAGCAACGTCTTCCAAACCTTGGGTCCTGACTTCGAATCTCGGTGAAGATTGGGATTTTGAATTTCGGGATTTTTACGGCGCCCCTGGGTCTTCCCAACTCTAATGGATCTAACTAACCTATTTGGGTATCTAACTTTCGTTGTGGAAAGTAAAGGCGGTTGGTCGTTGCAGGGGCCTAGTGAGTTATAGGTGCGCTCGGGGCAAAGTACTTTATTGGCGCCCCACCACCAATTTTCCATGAACATCACATAGAAATATAGGCACCCTTCCCTTCCCCCCAATCACTACACCTCTGGATCGTTGTGCTGGCTACAGGACACCCTGCTCATTAACCGTTGGCCACAAAAAAAAAGATGACCTCAACACCATCTGCCACATTGACTGTATGGTTTAAAAGGAAAACTTTACATAACACAAATATACAAAGAACTATAAGCGTGCATTTCAAGAGTTATTTGAACCAATATTGTTTGTATCTTACACACTTGTCCATTCATTTCTCCTATCACAATGTCGCTTGTCACTTCTCTCAATTAATGGATGCTCACATATTTTTGCATTTCTCTGAGCTGTGCAGGTTAGATAAGATAGAAACAACAGTTCTCACGTTGTGGAGAAGTTGTCTGTTACCCAGTACATGTCATTGATCAAAATAGGGGGATTTACTGACCAGATTGTAGGCATGGTGACAGGTGGTGTTAGGTTTTGTGATCCTTTGTGTCGTGGTCAAAGTTTTGGATACACTGAGTGGACGTTCTTTTAGTGGCTTCAGTGACCGCCATAATTGTGTTACAAATTGTGTATCTATCTATCTATCTATCTATCTATCTATCTATCTATCTATCTATCTATCTATCTATTAGTTGGTTGTGTGTTTCGTATCAATGTTCTGTTGGTCACTTTGTCCCGTTTTGTACAAAATCACTCCGTCTATCTGGTACACATTGTGTCTCCCTTTTCTCATTCTAGGATCAATCTGGGAAGCGTGGTCGAGAGGCTAAGTGCGGCTTGAGCTTGGCCTGCTTGGCTACCTAGAAGGGGGCTCGAGGTTCGACACCCGACTCGGGCAGAGTTGTGTTTACTGAGCGCCCAAAGGCAGCACGGGAAACCAACTCCTAGATACCACCTCCCCCCACTGGTCCACAAATGAGATTGGACCAAAGCGTTCTGAGCATGCTATAAGCATGAAAGTAGCGCTATATAAAAGCTATAATAATATAATAATAATATAATATAACTGTACACAATGGCCCCTAACAACACACGAATCACAAGAGTCAATAAAAAACTATAGTTACCCCCTTTCAGACTTGTGGTCTATGGGGCAGATGATGTAAAGGTCATCTGATTCTTTGGCCCACTGTTAACGAGGGTGTTATGTGGGCAGCACAACGCCCAACCGCCTTTACATTTCCCCAACTAATTCATTAATTAGTGGTAATTAATTAATTTTATCTGATTTAGAAAAAGGTATTAATTCTTACAGTATTGAAAGATATGACTGTCAATATGTAGTTCTTTCCCTTATATAAGCTTTTTTTAAAATTTTCTGCTTGCTTTTGTTGTTTTCTTTCACATCTTATATTAGTCTGTCTGGTACCTATTTGTTTTTCTCCAACTTCCTATTTTAGGATCAAGCTGAAATTTATAATCGATACATGAATCAATAAAAAAAAAGTTATTCAATTAGTGATAATTAATTATTTTTTTTAATGTAGAAAAAGGAAATGATTGCAGTACGGTATTGAGATATAGGGCTTTGTTTTTTAAAAAAAGTATTTAAAAAAGTATTTTGCTTTACTTGTCTTTGTTCTTTGACATTTATGTGTCTTTCTCACATTTTCATTACGTTCTGGTTGCTTATATAAATGACAACTTTCGTCAATATAGACCAGTTTCTCAAACATTTTTTGAGCCGTGCACCACTTGAAATAGTTCAAACTTGCCCACGACCCCTGAATGAAAATCCTACATAAATGCATCGCATATAATAATACATTATAAGCATATAAGCTGCAAATCTAAAAAAAAAACAAGATTACAAAGAGAGTTTGTGTGATACACAAACTCAGAGGCGGCCCCGTCGGAGTCGGATCCCCGTCAGATCCGCCTATTCGCAAGATGTTTCGGATGTTCCTTCTTAGTCCCTGGCTCAATTTCTGTATGCTCCCATCCTTAAACTATCGCAATATTTCTGAAAGAAAAGTAAAGGTTAAATCATATTTTCAAAAGCCTTTAGTGTTTTTTTCTAACCGTGACGGACAGACCAACCAACAGACAAAACGCACAAAAATATGCTTGTTTTATTCTAATGGGGGCACTAAACAATCTTTTTTTTAAAAAATCTGATTTTTTAAAAAATTTAAGAAATTAGTTTAGAATTGTGTCATTTCCGGACTTTACGCTAGTACACGAAAGCCGCTGCTAAAAGTTCATTTTAAAAAATGTGCATGATATCTGCGTGTCAGAAGCATTTCTTATAGTAACATTTCCTCCCTTACATTTACGTAATTGTTTTAGAATTGGTGTTTTGTTATTAAAAAATCGCTTGCATAATTAATTTTATAAATTAAACGGTTTGCTTTTAGAAAACTAAAAGTAGCCGTTGCACCTAAACTTTTCAAGCCGCATTTAATGGTGAAAAAATATTTTTCGTATCTCTTCTAGTTTCGGCGCCCTGAGTGGGACAGAAGGACAGACGGACATTTTGCACAAACCTAATAGCGGCTTTTTCCCCTTACTGGGGCCGCTAAAAAACTAATTGGGAAAGTGTTTATTGAAATTATAACTTTTGTTTTAAAATACAATTTAAAAAAATTGGATGAGGTTAATGAGATGTTAATAGTGTCCGTCTCCACGTCAGTAAGTAGCAACCGCAACTCTCCAAGAGCACACAGTTTTAGTCGGTTTCTTTTAGTTGGTATGAATGCACATTGTATCAAATACATGGCCATAAAATTGGAATCTGTTACCAGAATCTGTGCTACTCTTGTTCAGACATTGGTTCCTCCTTTGTAGATTTTCAAAAAGCTTCTCCTTGATTAGTTTGGATTCATCTTTGATTGGGATCTGAGTTTATTCACGCGCGGGCTCATTACCCAATCGGGAATATCCAGTTGAAGAATGTCTTCAAATCTTTGTTTTAGGTCGTCATAATATAGCACGTCATTAACATTCTAAACAATAGAGAGTGGCGATTGGATTATTATTAAAAGTATCTGATTGGATAAAGTGGCTTTACGCCAAGAGGTTATTTTAATAACAATAAACATACAATTTTCATCTTTCTGCTGACCCCCTATGTTTGTCGTGCGGACCCTGGCAGTCTGCGTACCATAGTTTGAAAAAAAAATTCTATTCACTGTACGCTAATGTAAGTAAGAATGTAATAATGATGTTCATTGGCCTTATTACAATTACCGGAACTTGTTTTGATCTTCTCTACCCAAAGTTGATCTAGTATTGCTAAACAAGGAGAGTGGAGCGCTGTTGGAGACAGTATCAACAAGCACATTGGTTACTTGCTGTAGGTACAGCTCCGTTTTAAAAGTCAATTGCTTATCTGTACGTAGCATCCATGGCGCGAAGGGATTCAATGAACCCGGGCCCACGACCATTTAGGGGCCCACACCCGATGGTGAAACAACCAAGAAGGTAGGGCCGGATTGACCTCAATACAAAATAAGCTCTAGCTTAGGGCCTATAAGACATATTTAATAGTTACATGCACTATCTGGACTTAGATGGGGCCCCATATCTCAAAAAGAAGAAGGTCAATACGTCAATGGATTGCACATAGGGGTTTTATATCGCCTGGTCCCATGACTAATGACCAATTGTTGACTTTCCTGCACTGCAATTTTGTAAAAAAAAAAAGGTTAAAAAATAAAATTTTCTTAAAATATCCTAAACGTAATATCAAACTATATATTAAAATCAAAAAAATTAACCAATGTTTATACATGGAGTAACAATTGAGAAGAGTTCTGAACCCAAATATTATTTTCCTAATCACCTTTTTCCAACCTTTACTCATACTGATATTTTGCTATTGACGTATTGTATAAAAAAAATTGGAACTATAACTGCCTTACTGACAATATATACTTCAATAACTATAACTGCCTTACTGACAATATATACTTCAATCTAATTGGTCCACTTAATTTCTCCTGCAACATCAGCATTTTTGTTTGTTTAGAGCTTTGAATTATAGTTTTGTTACAAAACAAAAGTAACAAACATGCCTATTAAATAAAATGTACCACTTACAAATAACTTTTTTTAAAAATGTATTTTTCGAATATTTTTTTCTGCGATCAAATCAGTTGTATTTGCATTGTAGTAAGGACCTGTAAATTCAATTATAATATTTTTCAAGTAAAACAAAATTCAAAAGGTCATTTTTAATGGGGTGAATAATGAGCTGTAGATGTTAGGAGAATACGTTTCTGCAGTGATGAAAGCAAGAAAACGCTTTTGGCGTCGCGACTTCGCCCCTGATCCCACTGGAGGGGTGTACAGAGCTCGCCCAGATCACCTAGATGTCAAGAAAAAGCCTTCAATATGACTGTTTTTTTTTTTTTTTATTTTATTTTACGAATAATTAATATCGGCGGAAATCCTCAAAGCGTTAATCTAATTATGTGGGGTATCTTATCTTTTCAAGGAATAATCAGTTGTATTTGCAATGTAATAGGGGCCTGTATTAGAATATTGTTAAAGTAAAAAATTGTTCAAAAGGTCCTTTTTCAATATTATGAATACTGAGCTATAGATCTCAGGAGAATGCATTTATGCAGTGAAGAATGCAAGAAAATGCTTTTGGCGTCGGGGCTTCGCCCCGGACCCCACTGGGAGAGCTTAGGGCGCACTCCCAGACCCATCAACTAATTCTTGAACCCGGGCCCACGGGTACCTTGCTACGCCACTGTCTGTACTGTATACTTATAGATAACACTCCTACAATTATAAACTACATAATAATACGTTTTGATTAACACACAGCAAAGACATTGACATTATCTCCAGAAGTAATTCAATCCCAGGCAAAAAAAAAATTAATGTCAAACAAACTTCAATACCCTTTTTTTTTTCCAACATTAAGTCTACACAACATGACTGACAGGTAATCGTGATCTATTAAATAATACCATGCGCAACCATAGACATAAATAAATATAGACTGGAAACAGGAAGTAAATTTATGTAACTTGAAAAAATGTATATCCATTGTATTCGGATTTCCGAAATCTGTCAATTTGCACGATCTTTAGTCTTAAAGATTAAACAAAACTACACTTCCTCCTTATTTACGCAGCATGGTGTGAAAGAAAAATGGTGTATTCAAATCCGCACTATTTTCATTCACAAAATGGCATAGATAGCATAAATAAATATACACTGGAAAAAAGAAATAAAGGATCCAGTCCTTAACTTTGAATTAGTGAAACTAGGGATTTTTTCAGCAGAATGTTCAAATAAGCTAAAATTAAAAAAAAAAAAAAAGTTTCAGAACAAAAAATAAACATTATGATTAATTGACATTACAGTCACGCTAAGAGATAAAAAAAAAAACACAATAGTGAAAATATTGCAATACTTATATAGGTTATGGCTGAAATAGATATGAATACTTAACTTTTATACTGCTCATGCTGTATAGTACCATAGTACACTAATTTGCAATTCACAAATGTTCCCTTCATAAAAATATCTTATTGGCCAGTCTATACTTATTTATGTCTATGTGCGCAACACATGCCAACTCTAAGTGTGTGATGTCAATCAGAAGAGTATTATCAAAAAGATGGTTGCTATTTATAACATAAGCTCTGTTTTCGACAAATCTAGCCTACTTCAATTGTGACAAATCTAGTTCTGTTTCACTCGACAAATCTCCAATAACACCTGCATTTTCGAGAAATGCATTTCTTTTTTTCTTAGGAACTTTGCGATGCGCATTCTGATGTTTTCTTTCTTGAAAATGTCCCAACAGGAGCACCGTACATTAATTGATCAACATCCAAGAAGGGGTTAAGTTGGCAACAATCTTTCTAACGAGTCCGAGAATTTTAATTCCAGGAAATGAGGAGGACTCTAACATCGTCTAATTCTCATCTTGCTTTCTACGTGTTTTGTTGTTCTTGTAAAGTTTTAGAAATTCAAATGTTGGAGAGCGAATGATTTTGTACTCTCCCCTCCTGATCCACCCGCAAGCCGCCGGGAAGATGAATGAAAGATTTGGCTTGGCTCAGTGTGGCGGGGCTCCATTAATTAATTGTGACTGAATAGCAGAAGGTATATATGAATGTACTTCAGTTATATATAGTCTCAATGAGACTTTGTCGTGCTAAGTCAGTCTGTACACACGCAGAATTTATGTGTACACCGAACTTATCTGTATACACGAATTATCTATGTGTACATCGAATTTATCTGTATACACAAATTATCTATGTGTACATCGAATTTTTCTGTATAGGCTACACGAATTATCTATGTGTACATCGAATTTATCTGTATACACGAATTATCTGTGTGTACATCGAACTTACCTGTATACACGAATTATCTGTGTGTACATCGAACTTATCTGTACACACGAATTATCCGTGTGTACATCGAACTTAATCTGTACACACGAATGAATTATCCGTGTGTACATCGAACTTAATCTGTACACACGAATTATCTATGTGTATATCGAAATTATCTGTGCACACATGCAGCATCTCTGTGTACATCGAACTTCTTGGCAACAAAAGTTTGTTTATAAAACACACACACATAAGAATACATAAAGATTTGTATTGAACAAATAGTGAGTCTAAATATGTGTTTTTGTGTGGCTCTGTGGCTAACGACTCTATACATAGTAGAAGACCTAATGTTATTTGAGACCTAATGTTATTTGATTGGTGGTCACATGTAGTCGAAATATTATCACTGGCTATGTGCGTTTGCTACAGCACTACCAGTGAAAATGTATTCACACTTAGGCGACCCAAAACAATGTCTACATTAGCTCAAACAGTGTTGTTTAATCGATCGTATACAAGTATACCAGAGATGTACATTGATCTAATGAGAAATAGATATGCCTATTTCTAGGAATTTATTTTATAACGATTAGGCCTATTTCAATAAGAAATTCAATTAGAGACAAAGTAGTTTCTATACTGGCATGATTTATAAATCCATTCATCGGAGAATTTAGCCATAGAAATGGAATCCGTAAACACATCTTTTCAGCCGGATGTTATTGATCGAATGTTTCACTTCACATGTCCGGTCCTCTGGTAGACTTTAGTGACATAAAGTGCTCTGTTGACCATACCCAGGACTCCACCCTCCCCTTTGTATGGTCCCAGACCAACTTAGACCCGGCCATTCTTCTTTATGTTGTCCATAAAATAACTGCATCATTTTTTGGAGATACATTTTACTATGTGCTAGCACTGTCTAGTCTTAGCGACTTGAGTCGGGACACTTTCAGTTGTATTTGGGCTTTCACATCATCACACCAGTAGGGAAGTGTTGAACTTCACCTCTTTCTAGAAGGTTTATGCGTTTCCAACTAGCATAATGGACCTCATTCACCAATCGTAAACAAACAACACTTAGCCACGTGGTGCTATATATCTTCTATATAATTTACAATCAAATTTTTAATGCACGATGGTAGTCACGTGACAGTTTTTTTTTCGTGGTTTTATCAATATGAACACGTGACTAAATGCTGTTTGTTTATGATTTGTGAATGAGGTCCCTTGCAAAGGGGATCTTTTTTTTTAAATTGTCAATTGCAGATTTTCACGATCATCCGAACAATGTTTTTCACGATCAACTAAACAATGTCAAGGTCGCTAAAACGAACGTCAAAATTGGTAACTAAATGAAAGCTTCAACCAAAAGAGCTTAACAAATTTGATTACGCAGTGTTATAATGTGAACAGACATAATGATGTAACGTTTAATCAAAAACATAGATTATCAACACGGCCTTTATTTTCACTGCGGATACACCAAAAACGTTTGAATTTCTAAGTTTCCCGCCATGTAGGACAATCCTCACTAGGGATATAGTTTCAAATAGGGTTGTACTTTCTAGCGGTTGTGAGGGTCAGTGTGGTCCCAGGCGAGCATTGAATTCTTTCCATTGACACGACAGTCAGCACAAAGCTAGACCTTTTTTTTTCTAGCTTCTCCTTTTCATTTCATTGTTGAAGGTGTCTTGTTTTCTCTACAACTAGAGGAATACGTTGTTGACTTTATAAGGTTTGGGACTTGTGCTTTGTTATGTCCTTACATCTCCACCCTTGTCACTTTTATGCCTGCTGATAGCGGGAATTGGGAAACATCGATCAAAGTCAAAGTACGCCTTTCAGACATAACGATCAACAGGAGGAAGTAAACGTCACCTGTTTCTATGGCCGACGGAGGGGTCGTGTAGCCAGCAGAACGAAATAAACCGTCCCTAACTAATGTCAGGTAACTAGTACAATTAGGTGCCAAGGATGTATAAAAATCCCAAAATTCAATATTCCCGTCTTCACCGACCCCGAGACCCATTGGTACCCAAGCGAAGCACTTGACCACTTGACCAGCACTCCCCCGATCTAAAGTGGTGTGAGATAATTCACAAGCAGCAAACTACCATTTTATAATTTAAAAATCTAGATACCAATATTTGTTTAACTTCATTCAAAGAAACCCTACTGTCAAAATTTAATGTATATTGTAAAAACATTTCTAGAGATTTTGAAATTAAGGCATGACGTTAGAAAGTGTAAAAAAATGTAAATATCATGTACCGGTAGATTGTAATAGAAATGTATATGGTCATTATCAAATACACAATTAAATGATTTAATAATACATTACAAGAAAATGTGTTCTAAATGTTTCGTATAAAATGTGATACTTTGATACAAATAGTATTAGATCTAGATATACGTTAGTCTGATAGATGTGAGAGGCAAGGTCAATTAATCGAAGGTCACTAGCCAATTCTACTGAAAGACGCATTTGTTAACAATTTCAGATTCAAACATGGTGCGTATGTCTCTTCAGTTTATGTCACTGGTATGAATTAAATCTTTGCGATGGAAGAGGAAAGGAGACAGTTAAAAATAAATTAATTCCTTCGTTATGTTGTAAACTCAACATTCATATTCCATTGTTCATAAAGTGTATTACCCCTGAATGGGGAAAGGGGGGGGGGATCTTATTCAAAAGGGATATAACTGAGACCCAGTAATAAAAGAAATACAATATATAACTATTAGTTTCCTAAAGTCAATTGCCTTATACTCCAAATATAATTTTAATTAAATTCAATTATTGATATTTCTGATATTGAAATAAAGTGGCACACAGTTCGGAACGAAATTTCAGCTCGATCGTAGAGTGTGAAACTTCCTAACTGTATGTGTGCAATGGTAGACTACAAAAATGTCATGATAGTAGGAATTGAATTGACTGCATGAAGTATATGGCAGCTGATATACTGAGCAAAGGAACGGCAAGTACCGATACAGTTTGGGATCAGCGGCTTCTCATGTTCTGCCAGAGTGCTGCAAACTGAATAAGGGTCGCCGGCTCTTGATTTTTTCTTCAGGCTTGATTCTCGAAGCCTTTCCCATGATTGGGTATAGCTGCGAATCAGCAGAGGTTTGACTTCAAAGTTTTCCTAGATGGGTAGCCAGCTTATATTGAATATAAGGAAAGACCCGCCCAATTACCACTGTATCTCTCAATAATAAAATAATTCATTACCACTTATTGATTAATCAGTTATTTTTTTTATTATTTCATGTAGGACTGGATTTAGACTTGATAAGGCTCAGTTACTCGCCTTCGCCCTTTCTTCTGTTCATTTAAAACAGTTCCGCCGGACTCAATATCTCAGCTATACGTGCAATAAGTATGTCAGAGATAACCCCACCCATATCGGTTTTCTTTTATACATTGTGTACGTTTATAATACAGTTGAATACTGTGAAAATAGCAAGCAAAATATTATAAAATACATTTTTTTTTAAACAAAGCAAATTTGAGGACCTCCCTATTACCACCGTATCTCTCGGTATTACAAGGTTTATCTCCCCTTTTATATAAAATAAAACGAAATGAATTAATGACCACTAATCTATTCACCAATCGATTTATTGTTTTTTTTATTGATTCACGCAGGACTGGATAAGTGTTTTGAGATATCAACATGGGGGCTATGTTTACAAAGCTAATAACAACTCAATCTGTCTGGTCAAAAGTTTGAACTCGTTTTTCCTACCACACCCTATTTGAGATTGAAATTTCGCACAATACGTTCTTTTATCTGACAACACAAGAATAACAATCAAATTAACAAATTAGCCAATTAACTATTGGTAATTATTTTGTTTGGTATCTCGAACAAGGGAAAGAAATTGTATTTGACTGAAGTGGCGGTATAAGCTAAATTAGTTGCTGACTGAACTAGCTGCAGACTGGTCATTTAGGACATCACATTTGTATGAAGTAGTTGCAGGCTATTCAAATAAGTTATTTATGATGGCCTTGTATGAAGTAGCTGCAAGCTGATCATTTATGACTTCACACGTATGTGTGTTGTAGGTTACAGTATTGTCATGTATGACATAAAGTGTGCATATATGTGTGAAGAGTTTTAGAAAAAAAAGTAAAGTTCCCGTTTCAGATCTTGTGGTCTTTAGGGCAGATGATGTGAATGTCATCTGATTCTGTGGCCATCGGTTAACGAGGGTGCCATGTGGCCAGCACAACGACCAACCACCTTTACGTTTCCGCAACTAATGTCAGGTACCCATTAGAGCTGGGTGGACTCAGAGGCACCCGAAGATCCCGAAATTAAAAATCCCAGTCTTCACCAGGATTCGAACCACGTACCTAGGTTTGGCAGTCAAACGCTTTACCGCTCAGCCACCGCGCCTCCGTGAAGTGGTTTGTGACTGGTAATTTATGATATCACGGTTATATGAGTGTGATGTAGTTGCTGGTCATTTATGACATTATGTGTGTTTGTGTGTGAAGTTACTGCAGGCTGCTTATTCATAACATCTCATGTATGTATGCATTAGGTAGTTGCTGGCTAGTCATTCATAACGTCTCATGTATGTATG
>JADKLZ010072185.1:0-12772 GCA_021533235.1 Biomphalaria straminea | reverse complement strand
TGATACTCAGTTCAAACCCTGCCCGCTGATATCACGATGATACTCAGTTCAAAGCCTGCATGCTGATATCACGGTGATACTCAGTTTAAACCCTGCCTGCTGACACCCTCTCTCCTTCTACAGAAGGTCATGGCTAAGAAGTGACAGTCTTTCAACAAGACAAACAAGAGATGACAATTGTTGGCATGAGATGACACTAGATGCCATGAGTTTGCCTCGAGAGAAGTTATAAAAACAAGCTGATCTAAAAATAGACGCAGTAAGTGGTTGGCTTCGTGATGGCGATATGTGACCCCTGAGCTTACATCTGACTAATCGATCAATTCCCGAAACATGTTGATCTATCTCCTGTCAGCGTGCTTTTATCTACGAGCTTCATACCGATGCCATACTTTTGATGCCTGGATGATAGAGGCTTGAGCAACAAGGAAAGGCAGTTGGGGAGGCGGAAGATTGAGGTTGCAAGGGTTGTCGTGGTCACGTGATTGGTTGACAAACCGCACGCGCGGAGTAAACAAAGAAGAATATACTAGGGGGTAAATTATTAATATTTAATCAAACATCATGACAATATCATCGCTCGATAAGGTTCCTCCCAACCATTATATCTGATGGATTAAAAGGGCGCGTTGCAGAAATGGCACTGCTAGAAATTACAGAACTACAAATTAGGGAGTGTTACAGATTTGGGTTTGTTAGACGTAAAGGATTGTTAAAGAATAAGACTGGGTGGATATGTGCGTGTTGTTACAAGATAAACCAATACAGATTTCGAAGATAAATATTTGTATTTATATGTCACAAATTTCGGTGTAACCGAGGAAAATAAACCTCGTGACTACCTCAGGATCTCGGGTTCGAATCCAGATGGAGAGTAGAGGTCTAGGGTCTATGATTTAACTCGACTTCAGTTGTGTTTTATGAGTGTACAAAAATTAGTTAAAAAATATATAAAGCTGATTGAACAATGTAAAAGAATGGACCTGCTTCTCTCTCTCTCCCTCTCTCTCCCCCTCTCTCTCTCTCTCTCTCTCTCTCTCTCTCTGTATATATATATATATATATATATATATCTAAGCCCGTGAGGGGCAGAATCACTACTATGAAACTCAGGTATAAATAGATGAGATGTGAAACTTTATTGCCATTGGGTGATTGCATGGGGAAGTAACTGTACTGAGGGTAGATAAAGATTTAGCTGTAAGTTAAAGCCAGTTGCCTCCTAAGCAGTCCAAATTTGTGTTAATTGAAAGTGATCAATACCATTTTGTTAAATCTGCATTAACTCTTTGACACCGTAATTATTTTCCACGTTTGTTTGGAATTTATAGCTTTATATCTGGATACAATCAACGATGGGAGCGTCGTTGCGACGTCAAAGAGTTAAGAGTCATGTCCGAAAAGAACGAGCATCAAATATGTTCAAATAAAAGCGTTGAAGTACACCCTTTTTAAGTATTAATATGAGCATTACATATAATTTAATTTCAACAATCTTTATTATTCCTGTCAAAGCTGAATCAAATACTTGTTATTCCAAATCTCTTTCAATCCTTACGTATGTAGAGCAAATGATGTTAAGGACATCTGTATCTGTGGACTAGGACCTAGGACTAACCATCTTTCATTTCTCCAACGAAAGTCAAGTACCATTAGAGTTGGGTGGGCTCAGGGACGTCCTTAAATTCCCAAATATCATAAACCCCAGTTTTCACCGAGATTTGAACCCAAGTTCGGAAGCCAAGCGATTAATCATTCCGCGCCATACCCGATCTCCTTGACACGAATAAGCTTAATTAAACAAAATCAAAAACAAATATAGAATTTAACGTCATTAAAAAATATATATTGTATAGCACTCCTATCACACTAAGATATGCACAATATACAAATTGTAAGACAAATTTCCTTACAGACAATAAAGATGAATTATTATTATTATTGCAATTATTATTATTATTATTGTTATTATGTTAGAAAAGAACGAGTATTCTTTCTCTGGCGGAGCCAGGGTCGAGTTTCGTTAAAGGGAGACAAAATTGTAAAATGTTTGTAAAATGTTTTACATGTTTCGGATGTTCCTTCAGAGTTGAAGATAGTTACTTCCTAGTCGAAACCTCCCGCAGGACGACGGGGGATGGGAGCGGGCAGGGTTTGAACCCGGGACCATCGATAAATCGAAACGACAGTCCAGCGTGCAAACCGCTCGACCAGGCAGCCATCCATCGTATTCCCTTTATCAGTTTCCACTGAGGAATTTTCTGGTGATGTGGCAGGTCTGCAGCAGTACCGCCCTCTGACAGGCAATGAGAATGTTCCTAGGAATGCCCAGAGCCTTGAAGGTATCTGTGAGGTCAGTTGTTATTATCCCCTCGGTTGATATGACAATGGGGTATATTGTTATTTTAGATAACTTCCATAAACGCTTAATCTCCAAGCCTAGGTTCACATACTTTCGCTGTTTTTCAAGCTCAGTTTTTCTTAAGTTATGAGATAGTGGTACGGCAATGTCAATCATGACAGCGGCTTTTTCTTTTTTATCGATAAGCAACAGATCAGGGCGATTAAAATCTACCGTTTTGTCGGTCGAAATAGGCCTATCCCAGTACAGCAGGTGATCAGTAGACTCGAGAACCTCTTGTGGTGAGTATTTGTAATAAGGAGTATCCTTCCCTATCAAATTGTGCGTCAAAGCCAAGTGCTGGTGTATTAGCTTTGCAACTTGGTTATGGCGACCTAGGTAGGCAGATTCCGATTATTATTATTATTATTAAGATTAATAAAAACTAAAAGAGTTTTTTTTTTAGGAAAAATGTCTACATTAAAAACTTGACAGGAAGTAAACATAAACTAAGGCCCGCAGGCTGCGGGTAATGTCAAGCTAGTATATATATATGGCTGACAACCCTCCTACCCTCTCCAAAACAAACGCGATTGTCCTAACAACCACTCTCTGATAATGGCTACATTTGGGCTACACCTCTTTTCTACACAGAAACATACAGGCTACTCACTTGTGACTGTAACAGCAGCATGGGTCTGTCTTGGCCGAGCAAGCTGCCGCCGAGGCTGGACTCGCTGTCGTGCTGAGGATGGTGAGGGTGGTGCGGCGAGCTGTGTCCTGCGGTCAGTTGTTGTTGTTGCTGCTGATGCTGATGTAGGTGGTAGCTCGGGTGAGGATGCTGCTGGTGGTATGGGTGGGAGAGGTAGTATCGCCGACTGAAGTCGTAGCTGCTGGAGATACCTGGACCGGAAAAGCTTGGACTTGGACAGTGAGAACTGGTGGTTATACCTGTGGAGTGGAGAAATACATACAAGAGTTAAGTACGAATTTGAGGGAGGGATAGTCAGACAGACAGACATAAAGACAGAGAGACAGACAGATAGATAGATAAATAGTTAGATAGATAGATAGATTAATAGATAGATAGATAAGAGGAAAGTTAATAATTAGGCCTATGTCAATTTTTTTTGTTATTTAATGAAAATTAAAAATAGACACCAACATCTTAGTATTAACAATGTAAAAGCAAATATTTGATTTGAGGGAGGTAATCTCAGAGTGACGGACTTAACCATAGAGAATGCAGTTAGAAGAATTAGCAGAGTATCGGAAAAGGATATTTGTTAAATTCCTCGAATAACCACAGAGTGCATGAGCACGTAAACTGTTACATGTATCGACTAATGAAAAGAAATATATCGTAGTAAAACAATACATGTGTATGAAATATCAAATTTATCAGATCCTATTCACAGCCAATCTTTCCATATAAAACTACCGCTAACTAGACGTACGTTAACGTTACATGCTGCATGCATTGTAACTATTTGTATTTATTTTATAAGTCTCCAGGTTTCATTTGCTTACATGGCTATTGATCTTATGATGGTTTTGTAAATTTGCATTCAAGTATGCCTTGTATACTGTACATGCATTTGTAAGTATGTGTTGTGTGTTATAGAAACCCCTTTTGTCTGATGCTTCTTGCTCCTTTATTTCTAACAATAGGCCATTTATTTCCCCATGATTTTCAATGAATTTATTTATTTTAGTGATGGCGCGGACCTTGACAGAAATGTCCATGGACCTGTCATTGAATAGAGCGAGTTCAGTTCCTCATTACATACACAACTGCTTTATGACTCCGATTAAAAATGAGGATTAAATCAGCTTACAAATTTCAAGGGTGTTGATTAAAATTGAACGACCTAGCAATGGTCCACAAATGAGATTGGACCAAAGCGCTCTTAGCATGCGATAAGCATGAAAGTAGCGCTATATTAAAGCTATAATAATAATTTATGGATGGTAAACGTTTATTTCTTATTATTATTTTAATAGGATCATTAAATGTAACTTCTGTAAATGAGAAACATTTTTTTTTCGGTCATCGTTTTAAATATTTTCATTGATTTCTAAAAAGTAAAAAAAAGTGTCCCCTTCAGACCTTGCGATCTATGGGTCAGATGATGTTAAGGTCATCTGTTTCTTTGGCCAACGGTTATCGAGCAGGGTGTTATGTGGCCAGCACAACGACCAACCGCCTTTACTTTTCCCCAACTAAAGTCAGGTACCCATTAGAGTTGGGTGGACTCAGGGGCGCCCTAAAAATCCCGAAATTCAAAATCCCAGTCTCCACCGGGATTCGAACCCAGGACCTCAGGTTCGGAATCCGAGCGCTTAACCATTCGACCACCGCGCCTCATATAATGTAGTATGAATTCAATCAATTCTAGTGGTTCCCAAACTATGTTCCCCCGAACCCTTGTGTTCCGCGAGACTTAAATACGTGTTCCACCAACTACTGGGATAGTTAACTAGTGGGTTACCTCGTGCATTCATCTCTCTAAACAAAATTGGCAAAGTGTTACATACTAAGAATGTGCGAAACGTTACGTTAACTCTTTCTCTCCGTAATTATTTACCATATTCTGGTGGAATCAACGTTGGTATCATCAGTTTGGAGAGAAAGAGTTAAGGAAAAAAAAAAGGTTTGGTAAACACTTGTCTTGACTCTAGACAATATTATTCGGTTAGAAAGTTAAACAGTAATTGTCTGGACAGCATTTTGCGACTAGTGTTGATTTTATTTATGTGGATTAATTATTCCAAATAATTTTTTATGTTATCATGTTTAGTTTTGGAAAGCTAAGTGTGCTTAATATTTGCGTGATTTAATAATGCAGCGGTTCTCAACACGTTTAGCTCGGCGACCCCTTTTTACTTTCCCTCACTCTGCCGCGACCCCCCCTTCCCGATACACACATACAGCAATGGAAAAGTAGGCAATAACAATCCATATTTTCGATGGTCTTAGGCGATCCCTGTTAAATGATCAATCGACCCCTCAAGGGTGTCTCGATCCACAGGTTGAGAACCCCTGCAACAATGGATCGGCTTCTCATTTGACAATTTGTTGTTTTTTGACCAGAAAGAGTGCAAAGATTTGGCTACGGGAATCATCACAGCTCCCTAATGACGCAAGGGAAGGGACTGTTGGTGAGAACTATGATTTGTGATGTTAAAGAATTCCCTTTCTTGAAGATGATTCTGTTTTACCACCAATACACTATTCTCCGACTACGCTTCAATGTTGCATGAGAAGGATGATTTGTGATGTTAAAAAATTCCATTTCTTAAAGATGATTTTTTTTTTCCACCAATACACTATTCTCCGACTACGCTTCAATGTTGCATTACTAGACTTGGCGGCTAGAAATACAAACTCCTATTTACAACCCACTGTGTCACAGACCCCAGACAGGTCGAAATACGTTCGTGAACTCTGCTCTAGAAAAATGTTCAGAATCGAACTAAAATAATGAGCATAAAAATGTCGATGAACAGACTAAAAATTAAAAGAACTGATTCAGCTTTTTAAATAAAAAAAAAATTATATAATTATAAATTTTTCTTTTTATTTTAAATAAAAAAGGTATACAATAGAATTTTTTTTTCTAATTAAAAATATTTGACACTGTCTGGTGTTTTGTTTTTTTATTTAATTTATTTATTTCGTTTCTTTGTAATCAATTTTCAATTTCTAGCAGACGATATCATGGGAGTTCTATAGAGGAAGTCATCAGGTTCGTGGTAGTTTTTGAGAGACGGGGGAGAGGAGATCTAAAATAAAGAAAAAAAAACATGACTCATTTTCTATTTTCTTTAGTCTGTGTCGAAATGCTGCTTTTCCTTACCCTGTGTCATCTTCTTATACTACTAGTAAACCAAACGAATAAAAAGCCTCAAAAAAACCCAACTAAATACCCCAAGAAACCCAAACTTTTTGCTGTAATCAACTCAAGTTATTCAAACTTACTGTGTGTTTATTACTGTCGGACGACACAGCGCCATAATTCCTTGACAAAAGGCCAAGCGTACAGATGACATTATCTTTAAGGTTAAACCTTTTCTCTACCTTCGCTTGACACCAAATTTAGTAACACGACATCCAGGTTTGTAACAGATTTAGTAACCTGACATCCAGGATTGTAACAGATTTAGTAACTTACAATTGTGGACAGATTGAAAATAGCGCACAAGGTCGCAGACGTCCTCGTGTGCTCAGGGGGTCAATATTATTTCATGTGATCTTTTGATGTTGTTAAGTTATCAACACAAATATATTAGACCATATATATATATATATATATATATATATATATAGTCTTCTTTTTCAAGCGAAATGATGGCATATTCTGTAGCACCGGATTGCTAAATGTGATTTGTGATTAAAAGTAGACAATATTTACTCTTATTTGTAGGTAAAAAGTTATTATGTTTAATGTAGGTGAAATTTACTGTTTTTTTTTGTATGCTCAATTAACTCTGTATTGTAGGTAAAATTACTATTTTCTTGTAGGCAAAATGTTCTTTTTACGTAAAAAAAAAAATTACTCTTTGTGGTAAAATTTGCTATTTACTGTAAGAAAAATATACTAGCTAGCCTGTATGGAGAAAAGCGGTTGAATGATTATGTTTGGTGTCCCAATAGTCCAACGGACGAACAGATAGGTTTGAAGCTAAAAAAATAATATTTTGAAATACATGAACAAATTGTTGTTGCTTTTTTGTTTCAGGAAATCCGATGGTTGCCAACTCTGAGTTTGTGAGATAATAAAAACGCTCTTTGAAATGTTGTCTCCATTGTTGTTGCTTTTTCTTTTAGTCTGTTGTTTTGTTTGTTGGTGTTTTGCAGTCTAGATTATTTAAGACTATTTTCGTCTTCGGCTTTGGCTTGTCTGTTGTTTGGTTGTGTTTGGTTGTTTGGTTATATTTTGTTGTTTGGTTGTATTTTGTTGTTTGGTTGTATTTTGTTGTTAGGTTGTATTTTGTTGTTTGGTTGTATTTTGTTGTTTGGTTGTATTTTGTTGTTTGGTTGTATTTTGTTGTTTGATTGTATTTTGTTGTTAGGTTGTATTTTGTTGTTTGATTGTATTTTGTTGTTTGGTTGTATTTTGTTGTTTGGTTGTATTTAGTTGTTTCGTTGTATTTGTTTGTAAGCCTGTCTTCTAGCACAACGCTGGATCGTGAAACTCCACCAAATCACTTTGTGGTCCCTGAGATCCCAGGTCAAGGTTCAAAGTGTACAGATAAAGGTTACGTCTAGGCCTGGCACACAAAAGAGGGAGGAGTCAGAGAATTATCTTTAATTTTATTTCCTTTCAATGAAAACTGGTATAAGCGTTTAACTCTTTCTCTCCTAACTGATGATACCAACGTTGATTCCACTAGAATGTGGTAAATAATTACGGAGCGAAAGGGTTAAGCTAGATTTTCTTCCACACTCTCCCTTCACCTCCAAACAACTCTCCCCCACTCCCCCCCACACACTCTTTTACCGGCTCGGTTCTCTCCCTTTTTTAAATTTTAATCTCCATAATCCTTGTTCTATTTTCACAGAGACGCCAAGGACTCAAACCTAACCAACAATTTGTAACATTTCCCACAAAATCCAACTCGCACTTTTACCCCCCCCCCATTCTTACGTCAGAATAGGGCACACAGGCGTCCATAGCAACCAATAGTGATTAATGTCGGCATTTTCTTCTCCTAATTTTCTTTTCCTTGAAGTTTATTCTCATTGCATTTTAGATTTTACTGGTGTTCAGTTCATAAAGAAATAAAAGAAAACAATAAAGTGGTGGCCATTTTTGTCCCCGTCTAGAGCCATATTTATTAAATTATTATTTTAAATTACGCAACTTTCAGGCTCAGTGGATGACCAGTGCACTATAGCCCAATCTCTTTTAGTGGACTAGTTGATGGGGGGGGGGGGATTCGGGACAAGGTTTCTGTGCTAGGGATTGGAACTCGAGCCCCCTTGTTAAGTGGTCAAGTGGCAGCAAAGCGGTTTTAGGATCAGATCCCACATATAGGCAAAGGTTTGAACCGCTGCCGCCCTGCAGCAGTACTAGAGCGTACCTTCATTCAGGATCAATGTTATAGGCTTACAAATGAAATTAATCATCCAATATATAATATATATATATATATATGTATATTTCTGATATCTATCTCAAGCGTTATTAAATTACTCGCCTTGCCAAAGAATCATCATCATATTTATTACATAAGCCGCTTCAGTAATCGAGTTTCTTTTTTTTTTTTTTAATAAAAGGTAAATTATTTAAGCATTTACATTTCTTACAATATACCATTCTTTATCTTACACCAATAGTGTCAATATATAAATATTTTGAAAAATAAAAGACAATAACACTGCGGGCGCTGGGTGAGTTAATATAAAATAAAATTAATTCTTAAATGTAAAAAAACACAATAAAAAACTGTAATTTGTTCCTAAAATAAAGTCTAACCTAATATATTTTGACACTTGAACAGGTAGGTATAGACAACGAATTTATACAAAGACAAATATGAAAATGAAAAATTAAAAAATAAAAAAAAATAAAAAGCTAAAAAATCTATGATATTTCTTGTATTACGAAGATTGAAAACAAACACTTAACATTGGGAAATTGTTTAATGAGTTCAGGTTTCTCTCGGGTGTTAATTGTGAATGAAATTTGAAACGTTTATCTCAAAGAGAAAATTGATTTTTTTTAAAATCTGTGAATTCATTATAAATAGATTGAAGCAATAAGATTCTGGTTATAGGTCTTCTATAGATGTCTGTTGGTGTAACGTAATAAAAAGTATTTTAATCTTTTGTTTTAGTAACTACTAGTCGACAGGCGGCATAGCATACGCCACTATTTTGCAGGACAGGCCTTAGGCACTGCAACATATGGGACCGCAGTTGGTCCCGCACTTTATTTGGACCCGTGATAATTTTTAGGTGAATGAATTATTAAATTAAACCATTTTATAACATATAACAGATTTCCGGCGGCCTCTTAATTTACCAGGAGCCCTTGGAAATCTCCTGAAATGTTATTAAATATAGGCCTACGAAAAAGTCCGGAAATTATTAAAATCTTTTGTAAAGTAAAAGTAAAGTAAAAAAAAAAATATCCGGAAGGGAATTATGCTATTTTGTGAATGAAAATAGTGCGGATTTGGATACACCATTTTCCATTCACACCATGCTGCGCCATGAGATCTTCCCATTTACTTTTGCTTGTTCCTTGCTTGTGTGTTTGAACTTTTGAACTTGTCGACTTTTAGAATTATATATATAGATGGTATACAGTGGAAATTATTATATAAGTATTTTTTTGTTGTTATTTTCTCAAATGTACATAAAGTACATACATATATACATTTGTATTTTGATTTCATCTTTATTATATATATATGTTTTAAATAGGTATAAGCCCATATTAGTAGTCCTACGCGTACAATTAAATCAATCAATGAATTCGATCGAATGACGTTTTTTTTTTCTTGTTAAATTAACCAATGTAGAATAAATCTGTGGGACTTTTTTGTTTTATATTTTATTGTGTGTTTGTTCATAAACTACCTCAGAACAGTGGACACCAGGTGGGAGGAGGCTTCAGACATTGTCAGTGACAGATCTTTGTGGAGGCAGCTTGCCGTCCAATGTGCCGAACGGCGCTGGAAGACCTAAGTCTGAGTAAGTTGTTCATAAACTGCATAGTTCGCCTTTACTGTCAAATGGTAGTAAGGCAGGTTGCTAGATGGGAGTTAAAAATGACTCTATTGCCTTCCTGATTCAATCAATCGTTGTTAATATAAATACTTTCGGTTTGTGTTGAGTTTTTTTTTTTTGTTTTTTTTTTTGAAGAAATAAATCAATGCTCTCAAATCGTCAGTTTTGTGTGGCTCTATAACTTCAATTTGCTTTTGTTTCCCTAAATTTAAGAAACTAGATGGATAACGCCAGGGGTGGCCTTAGCAATGCGCTGGGCCCTGGGCGAGTGTCTTGTGCGGGGCCCTAAGCCGTAAGGGTAAACTATGTATACCATACCACATCACGATAACTGGCTAATCCGTCTCCAACGCTGTAACAATAACAATGCAGTATGTCCGCTTATAAGCCATGGGTCTTATTTTTGTTACAAAACATAGAACATTACGTAGGTACTGTTGGACTACTATCAGGGGCGTTACTAGAAATTTGCCATCATTTGGGGGCCTGGGATGTTTGACCTCTTTGGGGGCCCCTGCATTTTGCGTAATATTTAATATTTAATGTAAAAAACACTCATTTGGGGGCACCCTCGGGTGGTGGTCCGGAGGATTTACAAATTCTCCCCCAAATTCCCCACACTATCAACGCCACTGCCTACTATTGGCCGCTAAAGTGCATTATATACTGCATTGTTCTGAATAAAAGATTTTTCTTTCAAGTTAAAACAGTTTTTAAAATACTCTCATGGCCAAACGATGTCTATGCACAGTAAAACATTTAGGGGGAAGAAGCCAATTCAAAAAGTTTATTTTGTATTTAAACATCGAGGTACAATCGGATTTTATTAGAAAAATGTGTCGTGATCAAGTTTGTGACAATAAAATATCCGATTGCGGGGCCCCCTATCAGGCGCGGGGCCTAAGGCCGCTACTGTCATAACACAAGGGTAACACAAGGGTAACACATTAAATGTCTGTCTTAGGGTAATGTATTCTAATTTTCATTTATTTTATTCCCTTGAACTCCCAGGGCAGCAAAGGGCCGCAACCGCACCTCCCCATCACGGAACTCGATTCATAGCAGCTTTCTTTAAATGCTGGTATCGTATTTATTATTCATTTTACTGATTTGCATTTCACTATCCTATTATAATCTAACTTCAATAACGTTTGTTATTTGTTATCAGAAAATGTTATGTTTGGTATCGAATTATTAGAGAATCTATGCTCTTTTGACAGAAAACAAATTAAAGTTTATGAATCCAAAATCAATTTAGCTTAATAGGTATCAAGACAATACAACACTATCAGTTAGGAGAGAAAGAGTTAATAATAATCGTTGTGATTTCTGAAGGTAATTTTCTCTTATTCGATCTTATATTATTTTAATAAATAACATACGTTCCTTCACTTCACAAAAAGAATATCCGTAAGCCCTTGTTACATGTTCAGATGCTAATCTAGACGCGTATGGGTACAAGAGACTGTTAATTCGCTGCAGATTCAGGCAGCCCGTTAAATCCGCTCATAGAACTAGGAAAGAAGAACTTATAAGAATTTGTTCTAGAATATGGAATACGAAAACGTGATGAGAGTTTAGGCAAATAAATTCAAAATAATAATTTATTGGCCAAAAGTGTCGAAATTTCATAATAAAAATATTTATTTAAAAATTAGCTTGACAAATATTTATTATGTCCAAAGACATTTCCCATCAACCTCCGACACCACATACACACATGCACTCGTGCGCTACCAAAGAATAAGTCCAGAAAACTTCTCATCCCAAACAATTTTTACAGTGAAAGTCTGTTCACCTCTTTTAAAACAGGAAATAGCTTTATTCTAATTGTTTTAACCTAACAATATCATAAGATACATAATTAAAGTAATAAATAATCCCTATTAAATATATATATATATATATATGCATATAAAAACATTATAATTGAATAATCCACAATAAGCAGTCATCTTGAAGTAAAAAGGTCCAAAAAAAAAAAAACACTATGAACAATTTTGGATCTTCGTTCTTTGTAATGAACATGAAAAATTAATCTTATTTTGACCACTCGCTCATGCTCCTAAATCCGCCACTATGACTTTATAAGAACTCCAATGATTATATGAACAGTGTATTTGATCATGAGCTATATACAACTGCTCAATAACCTTGGCTGCTGAACAGCATTATATAGTCTGGACATGGATGCGTTAACCTGTTTATCTTGTGTGTTATTGTAAGTGAAAGTATAATCTGAATAAGCCACACAAACTCTAAAAAAAAATATCAAAGATGGAGTAAAATTATGTTGTCGTTCTGTCAGTCCGTCCCTGTGTCGTCGTTCTGTCAGTCCGTCCCTGTGTCGTCGTTCTGTCAGTCCGTCCCTGTGTCGTCGTTCTGTCAGTCCGTCCCTGTGTCGTCGTTCTGTCAGTCCGTCCCTGTGTCGTCGGCAGAGAATAAAGTGACGTTGGAAAACAAGAGATTGACGACAAAATGTGACAGTGACAGAAAAAAAATCAGCAGCGACCTTCTCCATTAACTAGTCGAGAAAAAAGAAAGCATTAAATAAGACTCCATTGTTGAAATAAATCACAATACCTAATGGCTATTTTAACCTCAGACAACTCCTACACACACAAATGTACATCTACACACACACTCTCTCTCTCTCTCTCTCTCTCTCTCTCTCTCTCTCTCTCTCTCTC
>JADKLZ010072184.1:0-12775 GCA_021533235.1 Biomphalaria straminea | reverse complement strand
TGATACTCAGTTCAAACCCTGCCCGCTGATATCACGATGATACTCAGTTCAAAGCCTGCATGCTGATATCACGGTGATACTCAGTTTAAACCCTGCCTGCTGACACCCTCTCTCCTTCTACAGAAGGTCATGGCTAAGAAGTGACAGTCTTTCAACAAGACAAACAAGAGATGACAATTGTTGGCATGAGATGACACTAGATGCCATGAGTTTGCCTCGAGAGAAGTTATAAAAACAAGCTGATCTAAAAATAGACGCAGTAAGTGGTTGGCTTCGTGATGGCGATATGTGACCCCTGAGCTTACATCTGACTAATCGATCAATTCCCGAAACATGTTGATCTATCTCCTGTCAGCGTGCTTTTATCTACGAGCTTCATACCGATGCCATACTTTTGATGCCTGGATGATAGAGGCTTGAGCAACAAGGAAAGGCAGTTGGGGAGGCGGAAGATTGAGGTTGCAAGGGTTGTCGTGGTCACGTGATTGGTTGACAAACCGCACGCGCGGAGTAAACAAAGAAGAATATACTAGGGGGTAAATTATTAATATTTAATCAAACATCATGACAATATCATCGCTCGATAAGGTTCCTCCCAACCATTATATCTGATGGATTAAAAGGGCGCGTTGCAGAAATGGCACTGCTAGAAATTACAGAACTACAAATTAGGGAGTGTTACAGATTTGGGTTTGTTAGACGTAAAGGATTGTTAAAGAATAAGACTGGGTGGATATGTGCGTGTTGTTACAAGATAAACCAATACAGATTTCGAAGATAAATATTTGTATTTATATGTCACAAATTTCGGTGTAACCGAGGAAAATAAACCTCGTGACTACCTCAGGATCTCGGGTTCGAATCCAGATGGAGAGTAGAGGTCTAGGGTCTATGATTTAACTCGACTTCAGTTGTGTTTTATGAGTGTACAAAAATTAGTTAAAAAATATATAAAGCTGATTGAACAATGTAAAAGAATGGACCTGCTTCTCTCTCTCTCCCTCTCTCTCCCCCTCTCTCTCTCTCTCTCTCTCTCTCTCTCTCTGTATATATATATATATATATATATATATCTAAGCCCGTGAGGGGCAGAATCACTACTATGAAACTCAGGTATAAATAGATGAGATGTGAAACTTTATTGCCATTGGGTGATTGCATGGGGAAGTAACTGTACTGAGGGTAGATAAAGATTTAGCTGTAAGTTAAAGCCAGTTGCCTCCTAAGCAGTCCAAATTTGTGTTAATTGAAAGTGATCAATACCATTTTGTTAAATCTGCATTAACTCTTTGACACCGTAATTATTTTCCACGTTTGTTTGGAATTTATAGCTTTATATCTGGATACAATCAACGATGGGAGCGTCGTTGCGACGTCAAAGAGTTAAGAGTCATGTCCGAAAAGAACGAGCATCAAATATGTTCAAATAAAAGCGTTGAAGTACACCCTTTTTAAGTATTAATATGAGCATTACATATAATTTAATTTCAACAATCTTTATTATTCCTGTCAAAGCTGAATCAAATACTTGTTATTCCAAATCTCTTTCAATCCTTACGTATGTAGAGCAAATGATGTTAAGGACATCTGTATCTGTGGACTAGGACCTAGGACTAACCATCTTTCATTTCTCCAACGAAAGTCAAGTACCATTAGAGTTGGGTGGGCTCAGGGACGTCCTTAAATTCCCAAATATCATAAACCCCAGTTTTCACCGAGATTTGAACCCAAGTTCGGAAGCCAAGCGATTAATCATTCCGCGCCATACCCGATCTCCTTGACACGAATAAGCTTAATTAAACAAAATCAAAAACAAATATAGAATTTAACGTCATTAAAAAATATATATTGTATAGCACTCCTATCACACTAAGATATGCACAATATACAAATTGTAAGACAAATTTCCTTACAGACAATAAAGATGAATTATTATTATTATTGCAATTATTATTATTATTATTGTTATTATGTTAGAAAAGAACGAGTATTCTTTCTCTGGCGGAGCCAGGGTCGAGTTTCGTTAAAGGGAGACAAAATTGTAAAATGTTTGTAAAATGTTTTACATGTTTCGGATGTTCCTTCAGAGTTGAAGATAGTTACTTCCTAGTCGAAACCTCCCGCAGGACGACGGGGGATGGGAGCGGGCAGGGTTTGAACCCGGGACCATCGATAAATCGAAACGACAGTCCAGCGTGCAAACCGCTCGACCAGGCAGCCATCCATCGTATTCCCTTTATCAGTTTCCACTGAGGAATTTTCTGGTGATGTGGCAGGTCTGCAGCAGTACCGCCCTCTGACAGGCAATGAGAATGTTCCTAGGAATGCCCAGAGCCTTGAAGGTATCTGTGAGGTCAGTTGTTATTATCCCCTCGGTTGATATGACAATGGGGTATATTGTTATTTTAGATAACTTCCATAAACGCTTAATCTCCAAGCCTAGGTTCACATACTTTCGCTGTTTTTCAAGCTCAGTTTTTCTTAAGTTATGAGATAGTGGTACGGCAATGTCAATCATGACAGCGGCTTTTTCTTTTTTATCGATAAGCAACAGATCAGGGCGATTAAAATCTACCGTTTTGTCGGTCGAAATAGGCCTATCCCAGTACAGCAGGTGATCAGTAGACTCGAGAACCTCTTGTGGTGAGTATTTGTAATAAGGAGTATCCTTCCCTATCAAATTGTGCGTCAAAGCCAAGTGCTGGTGTATTAGCTTTGCAACTTGGTTATGGCGACCTAGGTAGGCAGATTCCGATTATTATTATTATTATTAAGATTAATAAAAACTAAAAGAGTTTTTTTTTTAGGAAAAATGTCTACATTAAAAACTTGACAGGAAGTAAACATAAACTAAGGCCCGCAGGCTGCGGGTAATGTCAAGCTAGTATATATATATGGCTGACAACCCTCCTACCCTCTCCAAAACAAACGCGATTGTCCTAACAACCACTCTCTGATAATGGCTACATTTGGGCTACACCTCTTTTCTACACAGAAACATACAGGCTACTCACTTGTGACTGTAACAGCAGCATGGGTCTGTCTTGGCCGAGCAAGCTGCCGCCGAGGCTGGACTCGCTGTCGTGCTGAGGATGGTGAGGGTGGTGCGGCGAGCTGTGTCCTGCGGTCAGTTGTTGTTGTTGCTGCTGATGCTGATGTAGGTGGTAGCTCGGGTGAGGATGCTGCTGGTGGTATGGGTGGGAGAGGTAGTATCGCCGACTGAAGTCGTAGCTGCTGGAGATACCTGGACCGGAAAAGCTTGGACTTGGACAGTGAGAACTGGTGGTTATACCTGTGGAGTGGAGAAATACATACAAGAGTTAAGTACGAATTTGAGGGAGGGATAGTCAGACAGACAGACATAAAGACAGAGAGACAGACAGATAGATAGATAAATAGTTAGATAGATAGATAGATTAATAGATAGATAGATAAGAGGAAAGTTAATAATTAGGCCTATGTCAATTTTTTTTGTTATTTAATGAAAATTAAAAATAGACACCAACATCTTAGTATTAACAATGTAAAAGCAAATATTTGATTTGAGGGAGGTAATCTCAGAGTGACGGACTTAACCATAGAGAATGCAGTTAGAAGAATTAGCAGAGTATCGGAAAAGGATATTTGTTAAATTCCTCGAATAACCACAGAGTGCATGAGCACGTAAACTGTTACATGTATCGACTAATGAAAAGAAATATATCGTAGTAAAACAATACATGTGTATGAAATATCAAATTTATCAGATCCTATTCACAGCCAATCTTTCCATATAAAACTACCGCTAACTAGACGTACGTTAACGTTACATGCTGCATGCATTGTAACTATTTGTATTTATTTTATAAGTCTCCAGGTTTCATTTGCTTACATGGCTATTGATCTTATGATGGTTTTGTAAATTTGCATTCAAGTATGCCTTGTATACTGTACATGCATTTGTAAGTATGTGTTGTGTGTTATAGAAACCCCTTTTGTCTGATGCTTCTTGCTCCTTTATTTCTAACAATAGGCCATTTATTTCCCCATGATTTTCAATGAATTTATTTATTTTAGTGATGGCGCGGACCTTGACAGAAATGTCCATGGACCTGTCATTGAATAGAGCGAGTTCAGTTCCTCATTACATACACAACTGCTTTATGACTCCGATTAAAAATGAGGATTAAATCAGCTTACAAATTTCAAGGGTGTTGATTAAAATTGAACGACCTAGCAATGGTCCACAAATGAGATTGGACCAAAGCGCTCTTAGCATGCGATAAGCATGAAAGTAGCGCTATATTAAAGCTATAATAATAATTTATGGATGGTAAACGTTTATTTCTTATTATTATTTTAATAGGATCATTAAATGTAACTTCTGTAAATGAGAAACATTTTTTTTTCGGTCATCGTTTTAAATATTTTCATTGATTTCTAAAAAGTAAAAAAAAGTGTCCCCTTCAGACCTTGCGATCTATGGGTCAGATGATGTTAAGGTCATCTGTTTCTTTGGCCAACGGTTATCGAGCAGGGTGTTATGTGGCCAGCACAACGACCAACCGCCTTTACTTTTCCCCAACTAAAGTCAGGTACCCATTAGAGTTGGGTGGACTCAGGGGCGCCCTAAAAATCCCGAAATTCAAAATCCCAGTCTCCACCGGGATTCGAACCCAGGACCTCAGGTTCGGAATCCGAGCGCTTAACCATTCGACCACCGCGCCTCATATAATGTAGTATGAATTCAATCAATTCTAGTGGTTCCCAAACTATGTTCCCCCGAACCCTTGTGTTCCGCGAGACTTAAATACGTGTTCCACCAACTACTGGGATAGTTAACTAGTGGGTTACCTCGTGCATTCATCTCTCTAAACAAAATTGGCAAAGTGTTACATACTAAGAATGTGCGAAACGTTACGTTAACTCTTTCTCTCCGTAATTATTTACCATATTCTGGTGGAATCAACGTTGGTATCATCAGTTTGGAGAGAAAGAGTTAAGGAAAAAAAAAAAGGTTTGGTAAACACTTGTCTTGACTCTAGACAATATTATTCGGTTAGAAAGTTAAACAGTAATTGTCTGGACAGCATTTTGCGACTAGTGTTGATTTTATTTATGTGGATTAATTATTCCAAATAATTTTTTATGTTATCATGTTTAGTTTTGGAAAGCTAAGTGTGCTTAATATTTGCGTGATTTAATAATGCAGCGGTTCTCAACACGTTTAGCTCGGCGACCCCTTTTTACTTTCCCTCACTCTGCCGCGACCCCCCCTTCCCGATACACACATACAGCAATGGAAAAGTAGGCAATAACAATCCATATTTTCGATGGTCTTAGGCGATCCCTGTTAAATGATCAATCGACCCCTCAAGGGTGTCTCGATCCACAGGTTGAGAACCCCTGCAACAATGGATCGGCTTCTCATTTGACAATTTGTTGTTTTTTGACCAGAAAGAGTGCAAAGATTTGGCTACGGGAATCATCACAGCTCCCTAATGACGCAAGGGAAGGGACTGTTGGTGAGAACTATGATTTGTGATGTTAAAGAATTCCCTTTCTTGAAGATGATTCTGTTTTACCACCAATACACTATTCTCCGACTACGCTTCAATGTTGCATGAGAAGGATGATTTGTGATGTTAAAAAATTCCATTTCTTAAAGATGATTTTTTTTTTCCACCAATACACTATTCTCCGACTACGCTTCAATGTTGCATTACTAGACTTGGCGGCTAGAAATACAAACTCCTATTTACAACCCACTGTGTCACAGACCCCAGACAGGTCGAAATACGTTCGTGAACTCTGCTCTAGAAAAATGTTCAGAATCGAACTAAAATAATGAGCATAAAAATGTCGATGAACAGACTAAAAATTAAAAGAACTGATTCAGCTTTTTAAATAAAAAAAAAATTATATAATTATAAATTTTTCTTTTTATTTTAAATAAAAAAGGTATACAATAGAATTTTTTTTTCTAATTAAAAATATTTGACACTGTCTGGTGTTTTGTTTTTTTATTTAATTTATTTATTTCGTTTCTTTGTAATCAATTTTCAATTTCTAGCAGACGATATCATGGGAGTTCTATAGAGGAAGTCATCAGGTTCGTGGTAGTTTTTGAGAGACGGGGGAGAGGAGATCTAAAATAAAGAAAAAAAAACATGACTCATTTTCTATTTTCTTTAGTCTGTGTCGAAATGCTGCTTTTCCTTACCCTGTGTCATCTTCTTATACTACTAGTAAACCAAACGAATAAAAAGCCTCAAAAAAACCCAACTAAATACCCCAAGAAACCCAAACTTTTTGCTGTAATCAACTCAAGTTATTCAAACTTACTGTGTGTTTATTACTGTCGGACGACACAGCGCCATAATTCCTTGACAAAAGGCCAAGCGTACAGATGACATTATCTTTAAGGTTAAACCTTTTCTCTACCTTCGCTTGACACCAAATTTAGTAACACGACATCCAGGTTTGTAACAGATTTAGTAACCTGACATCCAGGATTGTAACAGATTTAGTAACTTACAATTGTGGACAGATTGAAAATAGCGCACAAGGTCGCAGACGTCCTCGTGTGCTCAGGGGGTCAATATTATTTCATGTGATCTTTTGATGTTGTTAAGTTATCAACACAAATATATTAGACCATATATATATATATATATATATATATATATATAGTCTTCTTTTTCAAGCGAAATGATGGCATATTCTGTAGCACCGGATTGCTAAATGTGATTTGTGATTAAAAGTAGACAATATTTACTCTTATTTGTAGGTAAAAAGTTATTATGTTTAATGTAGGTGAAATTTACTGTTTTTTTTTGTATGCTCAATTAACTCTGTATTGTAGGTAAAATTACTATTTTCTTGTAGGCAAAATGTTCTTTTTACGTAAAAAAAAAAATTACTCTTTGTGGTAAAATTTGCTATTTACTGTAAGAAAAATATACTAGCTAGCCTGTATGGAGAAAAGCGGTTGAATGATTATGTTTGGTGTCCCAATAGTCCAACGGACGAACAGATAGGTTTGAAGCTAAAAAAATAATATTTTGAAATACATGAACAAATTGTTGTTGCTTTTTTGTTTCAGGAAATCCGATGGTTGCCAACTCTGAGTTTGTGAGATAATAAAAACGCTCTTTGAAATGTTGTCTCCATTGTTGTTGCTTTTTCTTTTAGTCTGTTGTTTTGTTTGTTGGTGTTTTGCAGTCTAGATTATTTAAGACTATTTTCGTCTTCGGCTTTGGCTTGTCTGTTGTTTGGTTGTGTTTGGTTGTTTGGTTATATTTTGTTGTTTGGTTGTATTTTGTTGTTTGGTTGTATTTTGTTGTTAGGTTGTATTTTGTTGTTTGGTTGTATTTTGTTGTTTGGTTGTATTTTGTTGTTTGGTTGTATTTTGTTGTTTGATTGTATTTTGTTGTTAGGTTGTATTTTGTTGTTTGATTGTATTTTGTTGTTTGGTTGTATTTTGTTGTTTGGTTGTATTTAGTTGTTTCGTTGTATTTGTTTGTAAGCCTGTCTTCTAGCACAACGCTGGATCGTGAAACTCCACCAAATCACTTTGTGGTCCCTGAGATCCCAGGTCAAGGTTCAAAGTGTACAGATAAAGGTTACGTCTAGGCCTGGCACACAAAAGAGGGAGGAGTCAGAGAATTATCTTTAATTTTATTTCCTTTCAATGAAAACTGGTATAAGCGTTTAACTCTTTCTCTCCTAACTGATGATACCAACGTTGATTCCACTAGAATGTGGTAAATAATTACGGAGCGAAAGGGTTAAGCTAGATTTTCTTCCACACTCTCCCTTCACCTCCAAACAACTCTCCCCCACTCCCCCCCACACACTCTTTTACCGGCTCGGTTCTCTCCCTTTTTTAAATTTTAATCTCCATAATCCTTGTTCTATTTTCACAGAGACGCCAAGGACTCAAACCTAACCAACAATTTGTAACATTTCCCACAAAATCCAACTCGCACTTTTACCCCCCCCCCCATTCTTACGTCAGAATAGGGCACACAGGCGTCCATAGCAACCAATAGTGATTAATGTCGGCATTTTCTTCTCCTAATTTTCTTTTCCTTGAAGTTTATTCTCATTGCATTTTAGATTTTACTGGTGTTCAGTTCATAAAGAAATAAAAGAAAACAATAAAGTGGTGGCCATTTTTGTCCCCGTCTAGAGCCATATTTATTAAATTATTATTTTAAATTACGCAACTTTCAGGCTCAGTGGATGACCAGTGCACTATAGCCCAATCTCTTTTAGTGGACTAGTTGATGGGGGGGGGGGGATTCGGGACAAGGTTTCTGTGCTAGGGATTGGAACTCGAGCCCCCTTGTTAAGTGGTCAAGTGGCAGCAAAGCGGTTTTAGGATCAGATCCCACATATAGGCAAAGGTTTGAACCGCTGCCGCCCTGCAGCAGTACTAGAGCGTACCTTCATTCAGGATCAATGTTATAGGCTTACAAATGAAATTAATCATCCAATATATAATATATATATATATATATGTATATTTCTGATATCTATCTCAAGCGTTATTAAATTACTCGCCTTGCCAAAGAATCATCATCATATTTATTACATAAGCCGCTTCAGTAATCGAGTTTCTTTTTTTTTTTTTTAATAAAAGGTAAATTATTTAAGCATTTACATTTCTTACAATATACCATTCTTTATCTTACACCAATAGTGTCAATATATAAATATTTTGAAAAATAAAAGACAATAACACTGCGGGCGCTGGGTGAGTTAATATAAAATAAAATTAATTCTTAAATGTAAAAAAACACAATAAAAAACTGTAATTTGTTCCTAAAATAAAGTCTAACCTAATATATTTTGACACTTGAACAGGTAGGTATAGACAACGAATTTATACAAAGACAAATATGAAAATGAAAAATTAAAAAATAAAAAAAAATAAAAAGCTAAAAAATCTATGATATTTCTTGTATTACGAAGATTGAAAACAAACACTTAACATTGGGAAATTGTTTAATGAGTTCAGGTTTCTCTCGGGTGTTAATTGTGAATGAAATTTGAAACGTTTATCTCAAAGAGAAAATTGATTTTTTTTAAAATCTGTGAATTCATTATAAATAGATTGAAGCAATAAGATTCTGGTTATAGGTCTTCTATAGATGTCTGTTGGTGTAACGTAATAAAAAGTATTTTAATCTTTTGTTTTAGTAACTACTAGTCGACAGGCGGCATAGCATACGCCACTATTTTGCAGGACAGGCCTTAGGCACTGCAACATATGGGACCGCAGTTGGTCCCGCACTTTATTTGGACCCGTGATAATTTTTAGGTGAATGAATTATTAAATTAAACCATTTTATAACATATAACAGATTTCCGGCGGCCTCTTAATTTACCAGGAGCCCTTGGAAATCTCCTGAAATGTTATTAAATATAGGCCTACGAAAAAGTCCGGAAATTATTAAAATCTTTTGTAAAGTAAAAGTAAAGTAAAAAAAAAAATATCCGGAAGGGAATTATGCTATTTTGTGAATGAAAATAGTGCGGATTTGGATACACCATTTTCCATTCACACCATGCTGCGCCATGAGATCTTCCCATTTACTTTTGCTTGTTCCTTGCTTGTGTGTTTGAACTTTTGAACTTGTCGACTTTTAGAATTATATATATAGATGGTATACAGTGGAAATTATTATATAAGTATTTTTTTGTTGTTATTTTCTCAAATGTACATAAAGTACATACATATATACATTTGTATTTTGATTTCATCTTTATTATATATATATGTTTTAAATAGGTATAAGCCCATATTAGTAGTCCTACGCGTACAATTAAATCAATCAATGAATTCGATCGAATGACGTTTTTTTTTTCTTGTTAAATTAACCAATGTAGAATAAATCTGTGGGACTTTTTTGTTTTATATTTTATTGTGTGTTTGTTCATAAACTACCTCAGAACAGTGGACACCAGGTGGGAGGAGGCTTCAGACATTGTCAGTGACAGATCTTTGTGGAGGCAGCTTGCCGTCCAATGTGCCGAACGGCGCTGGAAGACCTAAGTCTGAGTAAGTTGTTCATAAACTGCATAGTTCGCCTTTACTGTCAAATGGTAGTAAGGCAGGTTGCTAGATGGGAGTTAAAAATGACTCTATTGCCTTCCTGATTCAATCAATCGTTGTTAATATAAATACTTTCGGTTTGTGTTGAGTTTTTTTTTTTTGTTTTTTTTTTTGAAGAAATAAATCAATGCTCTCAAATCGTCAGTTTTGTGTGGCTCTATAACTTCAATTTGCTTTTGTTTCCCTAAATTTAAGAAACTAGATGGATAACGCCAGGGGTGGCCTTAGCAATGCGCTGGGCCCTGGGCGAGTGTCTTGTGCGGGGCCCTAAGCCGTAAGGGTAAACTATGTATACCATACCACATCACGATAACTGGCTAATCCGTCTCCAACGCTGTAACAATAACAATGCAGTATGTCCGCTTATAAGCCATGGGTCTTATTTTTGTTACAAAACATAGAACATTACGTAGGTACTGTTGGACTACTATCAGGGGCGTTACTAGAAATTTGCCATCATTTGGGGGCCTGGGATGTTTGACCTCTTTGGGGGCCCCTGCATTTTGCGTAATATTTAATATTTAATGTAAAAAACACTCATTTGGGGGCACCCTCGGGTGGTGGTCCGGAGGATTTACAAATTCTCCCCCCAAATTCCCCACACTATCAACGCCACTGCCTACTATTGGCCGCTAAAGTGCATTATATACTGCATTGTTCTGAATAAAAGATTTTTCTTTCAAGTTAAAACAGTTTTTAAAATACTCTCATGGCCAAACGATGTCTATGCACAGTAAAACATTTAGGGGGAAGAAGCCAATTCAAAAAGTTTATTTTGTATTTAAACATCGAGGTACAATCGGATTTTATTAGAAAAATGTGTCGTGATCAAGTTTGTGACAATAAAATATCCGATTGCGGGGCCCCCTATCAGGCGCGGGGCCTAAGGCCGCTACTGTCATAACACAAGGGTAACACAAGGGTAACACATTAAATGTCTGTCTTAGGGTAATGTATTCTAATTTTCATTTATTTTATTCCCTTGAACTCCCAGGGCAGCAAAGGGCCGCAACCGCACCTCCCCATCACGGAACTCGATTCATAGCAGCTTTCTTTAAATGCTGGTATCGTATTTATTATTCATTTTACTGATTTGCATTTCACTATCCTATTATAATCTAACTTCAATAACGTTTGTTATTTGTTATCAGAAAATGTTATGTTTGGTATCGAATTATTAGAGAATCTATGCTCTTTTGACAGAAAACAAATTAAAGTTTATGAATCCAAAATCAATTTAGCTTAATAGGTATCAAGACAATACAACACTATCAGTTAGGAGAGAAAGAGTTAATAATAATCGTTGTGATTTCTGAAGGTAATTTTCTCTTATTCGATCTTATATTATTTTAATAAATAACATACGTTCCTTCACTTCACAAAAAGAATATCCGTAAGCCCTTGTTACATGTTCAGATGCTAATCTAGACGCGTATGGGTACAAGAGACTGTTAATTCGCTGCAGATTCAGGCAGCCCGTTAAATCCGCTCATAGAACTAGGAAAGAAGAACTTATAAGAATTTGTTCTAGAATATGGAATACGAAAACGTGATGAGAGTTTAGGCAAATAAATTCAAAATAATAATTTATTGGCCAAAAGTGTCGAAATTTCATAATAAAAATATTTATTTAAAAATTAGCTTGACAAATATTTATTATGTCCAAAGACATTTCCCATCAACCTCCGACACCACATACACACATGCACTCGTGCGCTACCAAAGAATAAGTCCAGAAAACTTCTCATCCCAAACAATTTTTACAGTGAAAGTCTGTTCACCTCTTTTAAAACAGGAAATAGCTTTATTCTAATTGTTTTAACCTAACAATATCATAAGATACATAATTAAAGTAATAAATAATCCCTATTAAATATATATATATATATATATGCATATAAAAACATTATAATTGAATAATCCACAATAAGCAGTCATCTTGAAGTAAAAAGGTCCAAAAAAAAAAAAACACTATGAACAATTTTGGATCTTCGTTCTTTGTAATGAACATGAAAAATTAATCTTATTTTGACCACTCGCTCATGCTCCTAAATCCGCCACTATGACTTTATAAGAACTCCAATGATTATATGAACAGTGTATTTGATCATGAGCTATATACAACTGCTCAATAACCTTGGCTGCTGAACAGCATTATATAGTCTGGACATGGATGCGTTAACCTGTTTATCTTGTGTGTTATTGTAAGTGAAAGTATAATCTGAATAAGCCACACAAACTCTAAAAAAAAATATCAAAGATGGAGTAAAATTATGTTGTCGTTCTGTCAGTCCGTCCCTGTGTCGTCGTTCTGTCAGTCCGTCCCTGTGTCGTCGTTCTGTCAGTCCGTCCCTGTGTCGTCGTTCTGTCAGTCCGTCCCTGTGTCGTCGTTCTGTCAGTCCGTCCCTGTGTCGTCGGCAGAGAATAAAGTGACGTTGGAAAACAAGAGATTGACGACAAAATGTGACAGTGACAGAAAAAAAATCAGCAGCGACCTTCTCCATTAACTAGTCGAGAAAAAAGAAAGCATTAAATAAGACTCCATTGTTGAAATAAATCACAATACCTAATGGCTATTTTAACCTCAGACAACTCCTACACACACAAATGTACATCTACACACACACTCTCTCTCTCTCTCTCTCTCTCTCTCTCTCTCTCTCTCTCTCTCTC
>JADKLZ010072034.1:0-10256 GCA_021533235.1 Biomphalaria straminea | reverse complement strand
ATACAGTGAGAAGAGAGATACAGGGAGAAAAGAAGAGAAATACAGGGAGAAGAGAGATACAGAGAGAAAAGAGGAGAAATAAAGGGAGAAGAATGAGAAGAGAGATACAGAGAGAAGAGAGATACAAAGAGAGAAGAAGAGAGGTACAGAGAGAAGAGAGAGATAAGGAGAGGAAAAGAGAGAGAAAAGAAGAGTTACAGAGAGAAGAAAAGAGAGGGGAAAAGCGATTGTAAGCTTGTCAGGCTCTAGGATGGCTTATTTCAGCTTACGTAAAATACCAGTAGCCAGATGGTAACGCTACTGGGTGGGTTCAGCCTGTGGCACCCCAGTCTGCGACCGGGGGACAAGATTTGTCTGAGTAGCCAGATAAACTAGACTAAACTAACTTAACTAATCTACTTAAACTAAACGAATTGAAAACACCAACGTAACTTTACTTTGAAAATGGATAGAACAAAACAAAACTTTATTTACATAAAAATAATAAGACCTCAATATCTGACACCAAAAATATAAACTACTTTACTACATACAAAAAATCAATAATAAAAATATGTACACAAAATATAAAAAACTAAACCTACTAGTACTAAGTCAACTAAAACCCAAACAACTAAATTGTCTAAATCAAAACAAAAACCCAACCGAACCAATAACTCGCTAACTTAACACTAACTTACTGTACTAAGCAAACCCTAATCGAACAGTCCTATTAAATACAACTATAACGCAAACAAATAAAACTAACTATCAAACTAAATTAACTAAACCACTACAACTAAAATAGACCTAGACCTAAACTAACACTCCACAATTATAATAATAATAAACTAGTCTAGAAACTCTAGATCTACAAAACTAATGCAATAAACTTAAACTAATTAAAACGCCTTAGACCTTACTATATAATTCACTCAGAATTAGTAAAAACAGACTACAGTCACTAAGTTGACTAAGACTAAGCCTAAGCTAAGGCAACGTTAACAAATAATATACATTATACTAGTTATTAGATCTAGGACTAGAACCTATCGACTTAAAACAGACAATAATAAATACAGCAAAATAGCAGCAAAAACTACAGCGTGCAGTAATAGTTACAGCGAGTGATAATTGCAGCAAAAAGTAATTATAGCCTGTAAAATAACAAGAAAATAGAATTTTAGATTCTATTTGATCTAGACATTCATTGCAGGCCTGGGCGCCGCCATTTTAAATATCTACATGCTTGTCAACTATAAAATATAAATATTCCACAAAGAATATAAAAACTAGATTAAAACATAGAACTAGTAGCCTATGTTTACACATAGTATTATAGATACTAGTAAAAATAAAATAGTTACAAACTTACAGGCCGTCCTGGTACAGAATAAAATATTGAAATAATAAAATAATTCTCTAGATCACTAAGACCTCTAACCACAAAGACAAAGGATCTGACGTACAGACCAATGGACACTGTCCTAAAAGCATGTAACATCAGCTTTTATAGATTTAGCCCTAACCTATATAAGAATAAATTATAAAATGAGATACTAGCCTATAAAAATAGGAACATCTACAAAAATAGCTCTAACCTATAAAACAAAAATACATATAAAAAATAGCTCAAGGGTCACACGCTCACACGATGAGAGATTGAAGATAGAAAGAAAACATGGCGATGTCAATACGCGTGGATGCACGTGGTTTGACACGGTCACTGGCACGTCACGCAACAGGGTTCACAGAAAAACTTAAGCCGAGATACAAAACATTTCTCCAACAGAATGCATTTTAGGCTTTCCTCTATCGATATTATAACACTAGCTACAGACTAGTCTTTTCACCTTTTTGAACCGAGATGTGTGAGTATGTGTGTGTGTGAAAGAGAGAGAGAGAGAGATATCATTTCTCTTCTGACACAATGTTCAAGGAGAAAGTGAAATCAGGGCCCGCGTTAAGGGGTCATCTAGCAGTGGCGGTCGTCAGGAGACCCATATCCGGACCTCTTATTAAATCCACGTATCATTACAGTAGAAGTACAATGTTGTGTTGACTATATGCTACTCTTATCTTGTTTCACACAAAAAACCCAACTCACTCTAAATTGAGTAATACAAATATTTAAAAGAAAATTATTTTTGTTGGGAAACATCATAGACATATATAGACTGGAAACAGGAAGTAATTTTATGTAACTTGAAAAAATGTATATCCATTGTATTCGGATTTCCGAAATCTGACAAGTTGCACGATCTTCAGTCTTAGAGATTAAACAAAACTACACTGCCTCCTCATTTACGCAGCATGGTGAGAAAGAAAAATGGTGTATCGAAATCCGCATTATTTTCATTCACAAAATAACATAGATAGCATAAATAAATATAGACTGGAAAAAGGTAGTAATGGATTCAGTCCTTAACTTTGAATTAGTGAAATTAGGGATTTTTTCAGCAGAATGTCCAAATAAGCTAAAATTAAAAAACAGTTTCAGAACAAAAAATGAACATTATGATTAATTGACATTAGTCACGCTAAAAAAAACACAAATAAAAATATTGTAATACTTATATAGGTTATGGCTGAAATAGATATGAATACTTAACTTTTATACTGCTCATGCTGTATAGTAAAGCGTACGAATTTGCAAATCACAAATTTTCCCTTCATAAAAAACTCTTATTGGCCAGTCTATATTTATTTATGTCTATGGGAAACATTTAATACATGTTGTGCACTGAAATATCTCTCTTATAAGTGTAGTATACTGTAGTTATTACTGTGTATGTTCAGTAGTTGTAAAAATGCAAACTCTTTTTTAAATAAAATTTCATCTTTTGAATCATGGTTCCATATGCCTATATTTTGTAAACAGCTCTATAATTAAAATTATTATTATTATTTTTAATTTCTCTAGCGTAGCCAGGATATTGTTACATTAAAAGAAAAAAAATTCTTTGTTGTCTCCTCTAAATGAGTGCCCGTCGAGAAATTGTCTAATGATAATGACAAGTCTGAAGCAGTACCGCCCTGTGACAACTAATACAAATCTTCCCATTATTATTATTACAAAGCTTAGATCACCTACTGTGTCCGTCTGTTTGTCTGTCTCGTAAAAAGCTAACGTTATTCCTCGATACCCAATCTAGGATCAAACTGCAGTTTTGCACACATGCACTTGTTTCCTTTACCCGACAGCACAATAATTAGTTTAAAAAGTTTATCAATTAGTTCATTATTGGTAATTGATTATATTGTTTGGTATCTCGAACAAGGGAAAGAAATAGTACTTGACTGAAGTTGCTGGAATTAGCTGAATTAGTCCCCTTTATAAGTCGCCACTTCAAAGTAGCTTTATACAAACATTACAATCTTCTATTTTTATAGGCGTCTCACTAGCAGAGTGGTTAGTATGTCGTCTTGAGGAGGCTTGAACTATGAGTTCGAATTAAGGTCGTTTTCCCATCCGACTTTTTTGTGTAAATATGAATACGGTAACAATTCACCCAGATATCTTTTTCTTTTTCCCACCTTCCTCTCCATTTCTCCAACTGGTCAAGATGAGTGATAAATCATAGAGTATTGAGAAAGCTTAATTGCTCTAAACAAAAAGAAAACAATTGGTAGAAATATTTCTAATCTCACAGATTTATTGTTGTTGGACTAGAGTCTAGATCTATTACAAATTAAATTTCATGACTGATATAAACCAATCGATAAAATTACACTTTGTATAAGCTGTATTTTTATTTCTTTTAAAAGTATTTTAATATCATTATTTTTAGGCTGATTAAAGTTTCGGGTGAATGACTTCATTTGGTTATTCAGTTGGTCTCGGAAGACAAAAAGAATACTTCATTTCCTTGTCCTCTTTCTTGAAGGAGGCTACTATACAACGTAGCTATAATACAAAAAAACATTGAACCATAATTTACTAATGGAGAAACATCATGCTATTAGAGCATGGAATGGGTTGCCTGAGCTAGCCAGGAAAACCAGTGACTTGGCGGATTTTAGGTCATTGGTTAATATGCATGACGCGTAGGACGTAATCATCTTCTTTTGTTTTTGAAGTAACGTCTATAACATATAAGATAAGTTTAACATAACCTAACGAAATACTCAGACACAAAGATAAAGGCACATTTCTTATTCCATACGCTAAAACAAATTCAACACAAGCGCTCCTTCATCCCCAGTGCCATTAGAGCATGGAATGGGTTGCCTGAATCAGTCACGAAAACCAAAGACTTAGCAGAGTTTAAGTCCTATTATTGACATGCATGACTAGATTGACACATGAAACACGTAGGACATAATGATCTTCTTTCTTGAAGTAACGTCTGTAATAAAGTGTTATATGTAAGAACGATATTGTTTCTGGTGATTACGGAAGCATATTCCCGGTCTTAATTGGAAATATTCTAACCTTCACCTTTCGTCACGAAATAAGCCATTAGGTCACCGTGACACCCAGAGGACTAGAAGAGTCATAAATCAGACAATGTAGGTCAAAGGTTCCTATTATTTCTTCCAAGTACCTTTTGTTAGATATACTTTTACATTTAAAAAAGCAATTCCTCAATATCTTGTACAGTTGAAGATATCAGTTATTAGACATGTACAGAATCACATTAATTGATATCTTTAATGTCACTTAATTGGAGTTGAACATGGTCCAGAGTGAGGTTACCAGATACCTGTATCTCAAAATCAGAACAAAAGGGAGGACGAATTATTACAAAGGAGGACAAAAAGGAGGACATTCTTACAAAAGAGGACAATAAAGGAGGACAAAAAAGGAGGACGTCTTCCAATGGAGGGTGAAGTCTTAAATAGGAGACAACGAGTATTTTAAGAAGCCGACTTAGATTTTAAAAAATTTTAAAGATCATCTGTTTCTGTGGTCCACGGTTAACGAAGTGACATGTGGCCAGGACAACGACCTTTACTTTTCCCCAACTAATATTAGGTACCCATTACAGTTGGGTGGAGTCAGACGCGCGCTAAAAATTCCGAAATAAAAAAAAAATCCCGGTTCTTCAGCTGGATTCGAACTCAGACACACTTTACCACTCATCCATCGCTTAATGAAATATGAAATATGTCAGTAAGTCAAGGGCCGTAAGACTTAGTCCTAGATCTTGAAGTGATTTTTGGTGTGATTTTTGGTGTCAATGAACTTATCAGATTTCTGCTATTTATGAGTTTATGTGATGAAACCAAAAGAAATCAAGGATTGATGATTGATGAAAAAAATACAATTACAGTATACAATAGAGGACATTTTTCAACTTAACCCAAAGCCTGCCGGACAGAAGATACGGACCCAAATCTGAGTACATGTCCTTCTTATAGTAACCTTAGTTCAACGCAAGAATAAATGAGGATAACTAATCTTAACAGTTTGGGAACCACTGGTCCATGAGGCCTACAGATATCGTCTACTCGACCTTGGTCTTGGAACACATTTTCTAGGCCAAATTTTTTTATTCCTTGATTTTGTCGTTTAGTTTTAATGTACTTTTGGTTCAGATATCTCATCAGTCTATTAACTGGTGTGGGATAGAGCGACTAGGACTAAACTCTGGATTCTTGGTTCACCTTCTGGGATACAAATAACTAACAGGACTAGAGGTATGTCCATTCATTCACTAGTACATTAAACCTCTGCTCATTTCTTTATTTTTAAGATTTGAACGAGTTACCCAACACATTTCTCCATCTAGATTATATCACCCCCCACCCCCAGAAAAAGGCAGCATTTTTTAATTGAGACTTTGCCTTACCATGCTCACCTTTGTTTAGGGCAGCGGTGCTCAACCTTTTAAGCTCGGCGACCCCTTTTTACAATCCCCCACTTTGCCGCGACCCTCCCCCATCCCCCCTCACACACATACAGCACTAGAAGAGTAGGCATTAATAGTACATATTTTAGATGGTCTTAGTCGACCCCTGGCAAATGATCAATCGACCACCAATGGGGTTGTGACCCACAGGTTGAGAACCTCTGGTCTAGGGCGTAGACAGAGTGCATTTTGTGCACCTTCCAGTGGATCAGCTTGTAATGTAACCATGAAGCAGACACCAAAATAGACTTTCAGAATTACATGGACACATTTCCCTCAATAAAAATGTACGATCTATCAAGTGTTTCTTTGGGTTTCGATCCTAAACACACACATCTTACCAATTATCAAACAACATTCAACCGAAAGTTTATAACCTTCTAAGTGTCATCTTTTTTTTTCTTATAAATCACAGACGTTCAATCAAAAGAGAATCACTGTGTCAATCTAGTCATGCATGTTAGAGACTTTAATTCTACCAAGTCATTGGTTTTTCCTGGCTGATTAAAGCAACCCGTACAATGCTCTAATGTTACTACGGAAAAAGGAGCACTTATATGAATTAGTTCTAATATATGGAATAAGAAAAGACATTAACTTTGCGTTTTTTTTAAAATTTGACTTGCAGGTTAATGAAATGATAGGGACAAATAGTGAACTTGGGCAGACTTTAAATTACACATATGTTCAGATATCAGAACACCATACTTCTGTAAATATTGCCCCAAATGTCACAGATAGTCTCGCTGTGATTCCCCCCATCCATCCATTCATCCATCCATCCATCCATCCACCCATCCATTCATCCATCCATCCATCCATCCATCCCCAGGCTCTGGTCTGCTTCATGACATCCTTTCATTCAGATCTCTTCTAGGCCTTTCGTCTCCACACCCTAACCCCAAGCTGTTGCGGATCTGCTTCCACATCATCAATCCATTGCATTCGGGGCCCGCCTTTGTGTCGCCTGCCTTTTTGTTTTTGTTTGTATACGATTCCCCCAACCCCCTCCCAAACTAGTTAGGCCTACTCTGTTAACAACAACGACTTAAGGGTGTCAGGCCTATTTTAAAAATCGCCCGCTCCTGGTCCCGTATCTTTCACATCTACTAATAAATCTAATAATATACCTATATTTTTTTTCTTTTTTTTATACCATTAACTTAGACTCTCTTTGTGGATGGGCGGAAGGTGAAAGTTGGTAGGAAAAGTTTGGGGGAATGGAATTTCCTGAAACTGGCAGAGAAGTTGATTGAATCTCCCGCAAATGTCTTGTGCTCGATTTTTGATGACGATTCGATCCGATTGCTGAAAACACAAACACACACTTCATAACACTGATCAGATCCAATCAAATACGGATCCGATCTTACTGGATATGATTTGATCGAATCCGAACCAATTAGATCAAATCAATCCAGATCCGATTAGACACCGTTTCGATTCGATCAGATTCGATCCGATTTCATCTGAATGATAAATTACAGACCACTTCAGCTTCATAAAGTAGGAAATCTGATTTAAACAAAACCTTTTTTTTAAAGATTACATAACTTATTTTCATCCCACTTGTTAAACTTTAGAAACTGAAGAGCTCATCAGACAACACAACAAGATAACAAACAAAAAAAAATTTGTAATGGTAAACGTTTGTTATTTAGCTTTCGTTGATATGGCAACGCGCAATCCTTACCGCTGCGCTATTTCTGCTCCCAAAGTTAGAAGGGAGATAAACGATGAAATATTTATCTATAAACTGAATATGTGCGCGTGTTTGTGTGTGTGTGTGTGTGTATGTCAGCGGGAGTGCGAGAATGATAGACTTAATGAAACGGATAAGCTTGCGCCAAATAGTGGACTTGTGCAGACAGATTGAAGAAGACAATGAACCATTTAGGCAATAATGTCACTCAGAAAGTCATTATGTTAAATAAAAGTATCGAGGTGGTGGACTTAATACCCTAAGACCTCCATGGCAGGGAAGGCACAAATTGGTATGTCATGGTCCAGACCTCAGTAAGGACGGAAGGTGATGGAGTTGGCGGGGGTTCGAACCCAGGTCTATCGTGACAACAGTTCTAAGCTCACACCAAACGACCAGACGGCCATATTAAGTTATCATTATGTACAGCAGACTATGCCACAAGTCTTTAAACAGAGACGTTGAGACTTACGTCTAGTATCCTATATGCATGTCCAGTCTAGAGATTCACACAAAGCTTTTAAATTTGTCCATTAGGTTGGATAACTGGGAAAAGTCCAGAGTGACCAACATTTGAGCGTTGGTTCACCATTGACCAATCGTTGTTAGACTATTGATCAACCATAGTGATTGATCATAGATCGACCATTCCTGGATTCTAAATTAACAAACAAAAAAATATATAAAAAAGAGAAAGAGAGAGAGAGAAAAAGAGAAAGAGAAAGAAAGAGAGAGAGAGAAAGAAAAAGAAAGAGAACTAAAGTAACAAAGAAAGTGAAATTGGACATATTTTCAAAGAGAAGTAACTTCTTTTTCTAATTATATTAACTCTTGGTTAAGCGTGTTTGATATATGCAGTGTTTAAAAAAAAAAAATCTGGCATTTAATTTGTACTGCACACGAGCTACTGTTTTTAACTATTTTTGTGCTTTTTATATCCGCAAGGGAAATAACCCTTAACGTGTATCAGATAGCAAGTATAAAATCGTCTATTATCACTCTATTGGTACTGACACCCTAGGGACACCTGTACTCCCGCACACCGACGCACACATACACACACACACACACATACACGTAGATAAGGTCAAGTCATTTCCTGGTGAATATATATTTTTTTCTCTCGGTGGCTTGTTTATCAAGGCTAATGCATTCAAAGAGTGGCTGTCCCGCCTATGTGGTTTGTGATTCAAACATCACAGTGATGGCCTGGGGATTGAATCCGGAACCATATATGCGGTCGCATATGTTGCAGTGCCTAAGGACTGCCTGCAAAATAGCGGCGTATGCTATGCCGCCGGTCAACTAGTAAACTTATATTTTAAACAAACATAACTCACAATAAAAACATCTTTACACTCTGGCATCCTGGATTTGTACGGCGTACCCAAGACAGCATATGGCAGCAACAAACAAACAAACACATACAAACACACATACACACCATGATACCGTCAAAACCTACATTCCTTTTAATATCGCAGCTTGTTGTTGTCGTTCATTGTTCTATTGTAAATATTCGGAGTCAAAATGCATAATTGCCACAAATATGTACCAAGTGGCACCTCCCATGACTGAACTCTGGATCCACCACTGTTGTTTTTTTTTAAGTATACGCATGTTTCATTAGCATGGGCTTCGCGTGACCTGGTTTCTTGGCCATTCGCCCCTCCTTTATCTCTACTTGCACCGCCTCTGACTTTGACTCTGACTTTTGACTTGAACATGTTTTAAAGTTTTGAATGGTTAAAAAAAAAAGTTTTATATCGATTGTTTCTTAGACTTGTTCTAGTTTATATCTTCCAGATTCTTCTGTGATGGCAGACAATAACATCGCAACACGCATGCGCGGGCAAAGGCATTCATTTAATTATGTAACGCTGAAACATGGCGAGTCTTTTCATCTGGCGTCTCTTACAGATTGACTTCGGAAAAAAAATAATTCTTTTATGTTTATCTGTCCGTGTATGTGTTCTAAGAATAGAATCCTGCTTGTAAAAACTCTCGCATGCAAAAAGGTTTATTTCATCAAACGTTTGCCACTTCAAGCGCTGCGTCAGTCACACTGGGTTTAGAGATTTCATTTGAAGAAGTTTTTAAGTCTCAAGGAGTGCTGAGACTCAAGAGAATGGACCCCACCCCCCCTCTTTCCACTCAAAATATCATAGTGAGGCTGCCTGTTTCACACTTTGAAGGAAAAACACAAGAAGTGTGGGAGTGTGTGGGTTTGGGTGTGGGTCCAAGGGTCCAAACAAAAACAAAAATAATTGTTTCGTTAAGTAAAACTTGTAATAAAAGTATGGCTACTTCCAGAAAAACTATAATTATTATTTAAACACTAAGGAGATGAACTAAACTATTTGGTATAGAACAACGCATAATCTATGAGTATAACATTAATAATCTAAGATATAAAGCACGATGTAAAGTGTATGTGTTGAGAGAGAGAGAGTGATAAAGAGAATAGAACGGAGAGAGAGAGAGAGAGAGAGAGAGAGAGAGAGATAATAAGAAAGCAAAAAAGAAGAGCAAAGTAGACACGCAACAGAGAGAAATAGAAAAAAAGGAAGTGAAAGCTTAAGAGAGAAAGAGAGATTTAAAAACTGAAAGATTAAGAGTGAAAGAGAGATTTAAAAACTGAAAGCTTAAGAGGAGAAAGAGAGATAAAGAAAGTGAAAGCTTAAGAGGAGAAAGAGAGATAAAGAAAGTGAAAGATTAAG
>JADKLZ010072033.1:0-10258 GCA_021533235.1 Biomphalaria straminea | reverse complement strand
ATACAGTGAGAAGAGAGATACAGGGAGAAAAGAAGAGAAATACAGGGAGAAGAGAGATACAGAGAGAAAAGAGGAGAAATAAAGGGAGAAGAATGAGAAGAGAGATACAGAGAGAAGAGAGATACAAAGAGAGAAGAAGAGAGGTACAGAGAGAAGAGAGAGATAAGGAGAGGAAAAGAGAGAGAAAAGAAGAGTTACAGAGAGAAGAAAAGAGAGGGGAAAAGCGATTGTAAGCTTGTCAGGCTCTAGGATGGCTTATTTCAGCTTACGTAAAATACCAGTAGCCAGATGGTAACGCTACTGGGTGGGTTCAGCCTGTGGCACCCCAGTCTGCGACCGGGGGACAAGATTTGTCTGAGTAGCCAGATAAACTAGACTAAACTAACTTAACTAATCTACTTAAACTAAACGAATTGAAAACACCAACGTAACTTTACTTTGAAAATGGATAGAACAAAACAAAACTTTATTTACATAAAAATAATAAGACCTCAATATCTGACACCAAAAATATAAACTACTTTACTACATACAAAAAATCAATAATAAAAATATGTACACAAAATATAAAAAACTAAACCTACTAGTACTAAGTCAACTAAAACCCAAACAACTAAATTGTCTAAATCAAAACAAAAACCCAACCGAACCAATAACTCGCTAACTTAACACTAACTTACTGTACTAAGCAAACCCTAATCGAACAGTCCTATTAAATACAACTATAACGCAAACAAATAAAACTAACTATCAAACTAAATTAACTAAACCACTACAACTAAAATAGACCTAGACCTAAACTAACACTCCACAATTATAATAATAATAAACTAGTCTAGAAACTCTAGATCTACAAAACTAATGCAATAAACTTAAACTAATTAAAACGCCTTAGACCTTACTATATAATTCACTCAGAATTAGTAAAAACAGACTACAGTCACTAAGTTGACTAAGACTAAGCCTAAGCTAAGGCAACGTTAACAAATAATATACATTATACTAGTTATTAGATCTAGGACTAGAACCTATCGACTTAAAACAGACAATAATAAATACAGCAAAATAGCAGCAAAAACTACAGCGTGCAGTAATAGTTACAGCGAGTGATAATTGCAGCAAAAAGTAATTATAGCCTGTAAAATAACAAGAAAATAGAATTTTAGATTCTATTTGATCTAGACATTCATTGCAGGCCTGGGCGCCGCCATTTTAAATATCTACATGCTTGTCAACTATAAAATATAAATATTCCACAAAGAATATAAAAACTAGATTAAAACATAGAACTAGTAGCCTATGTTTACACATAGTATTATAGATACTAGTAAAAATAAAATAGTTACAAACTTACAGGCCGTCCTGGTACAGAATAAAATATTGAAATAATAAAATAATTCTCTAGATCACTAAGACCTCTAACCACAAAGACAAAGGATCTGACGTACAGACCAATGGACACTGTCCTAAAAGCATGTAACATCAGCTTTTATAGATTTAGCCCTAACCTATATAAGAATAAATTATAAAATGAGATACTAGCCTATAAAAATAGGAACATCTACAAAAATAGCTCTAACCTATAAAACAAAAATACATATAAAAAATAGCTCAAGGGTCACACGCTCACACGATGAGAGATTGAAGATAGAAAGAAAACATGGCGATGTCAATACGCGTGGATGCACGTGGTTTGACACGGTCACTGGCACGTCACGCAACAGGGTTCACAGAAAAACTTAAGCCGAGATACAAAACATTTCTCCAACAGAATGCATTTTAGGCTTTCCTCTATCGATATTATAACACTAGCTACAGACTAGTCTTTTCACCTTTTTGAACCGAGATGTGTGAGTATGTGTGTGTGTGAAAGAGAGAGAGAGAGAGATATCATTTCTCTTCTGACACAATGTTCAAGGAGAAAGTGAAATCAGGGCCCGCGTTAAGGGGTCATCTAGCAGTGGCGGTCGTCAGGAGACCCATATCCGGACCTCTTATTAAATCCACGTATCATTACAGTAGAAGTACAATGTTGTGTTGACTATATGCTACTCTTATCTTGTTTCACACAAAAAACCCAACTCACTCTAAATTGAGTAATACAAATATTTAAAAGAAAATTATTTTTGTTGGGAAACATCATAGACATATATAGACTGGAAACAGGAAGTAATTTTATGTAACTTGAAAAAATGTATATCCATTGTATTCGGATTTCCGAAATCTGACAAGTTGCACGATCTTCAGTCTTAGAGATTAAACAAAACTACACTGCCTCCTCATTTACGCAGCATGGTGAGAAAGAAAAATGGTGTATCGAAATCCGCATTATTTTCATTCACAAAATAACATAGATAGCATAAATAAATATAGACTGGAAAAAGGTAGTAATGGATTCAGTCCTTAACTTTGAATTAGTGAAATTAGGGATTTTTTCAGCAGAATGTCCAAATAAGCTAAAATTAAAAAACAGTTTCAGAACAAAAAATGAACATTATGATTAATTGACATTAGTCACGCTAAAAAAAACACAAATAAAAATATTGTAATACTTATATAGGTTATGGCTGAAATAGATATGAATACTTAACTTTTATACTGCTCATGCTGTATAGTAAAGCGTACGAATTTGCAAATCACAAATTTTCCCTTCATAAAAAACTCTTATTGGCCAGTCTATATTTATTTATGTCTATGGGAAACATTTAATACATGTTGTGCACTGAAATATCTCTCTTATAAGTGTAGTATACTGTAGTTATTACTGTGTATGTTCAGTAGTTGTAAAAATGCAAACTCTTTTTTAAATAAAATTTCATCTTTTGAATCATGGTTCCATATGCCTATATTTTGTAAACAGCTCTATAATTAAAATTATTATTATTATTTTTAATTTCTCTAGCGTAGCCAGGATATTGTTACATTAAAAGAAAAAAAATTCTTTGTTGTCTCCTCTAAATGAGTGCCCGTCGAGAAATTGTCTAATGATAATGACAAGTCTGAAGCAGTACCGCCCTGTGACAACTAATACAAATCTTCCCATTATTATTATTACAAAGCTTAGATCACCTACTGTGTCCGTCTGTTTGTCTGTCTCGTAAAAAGCTAACGTTATTCCTCGATACCCAATCTAGGATCAAACTGCAGTTTTGCACACATGCACTTGTTTCCTTTACCCGACAGCACAATAATTAGTTTAAAAAGTTTATCAATTAGTTCATTATTGGTAATTGATTATATTGTTTGGTATCTCGAACAAGGGAAAGAAATAGTACTTGACTGAAGTTGCTGGAATTAGCTGAATTAGTCCCCTTTATAAGTCGCCACTTCAAAGTAGCTTTATACAAACATTACAATCTTCTATTTTTATAGGCGTCTCACTAGCAGAGTGGTTAGTATGTCGTCTTGAGGAGGCTTGAACTATGAGTTCGAATTAAGGTCGTTTTCCCATCCGACTTTTTTGTGTAAATATGAATACGGTAACAATTCACCCAGATATCTTTTTCTTTTTCCCACCTTCCTCTCCATTTCTCCAACTGGTCAAGATGAGTGATAAATCATAGAGTATTGAGAAAGCTTAATTGCTCTAAACAAAAAGAAAACAATTGGTAGAAATATTTCTAATCTCACAGATTTATTGTTGTTGGACTAGAGTCTAGATCTATTACAAATTAAATTTCATGACTGATATAAACCAATCGATAAAATTACACTTTGTATAAGCTGTATTTTTATTTCTTTTAAAAGTATTTTAATATCATTATTTTTAGGCTGATTAAAGTTTCGGGTGAATGACTTCATTTGGTTATTCAGTTGGTCTCGGAAGACAAAAAGAATACTTCATTTCCTTGTCCTCTTTCTTGAAGGAGGCTACTATACAACGTAGCTATAATACAAAAAAACATTGAACCATAATTTACTAATGGAGAAACATCATGCTATTAGAGCATGGAATGGGTTGCCTGAGCTAGCCAGGAAAACCAGTGACTTGGCGGATTTTAGGTCATTGGTTAATATGCATGACGCGTAGGACGTAATCATCTTCTTTTGTTTTTGAAGTAACGTCTATAACATATAAGATAAGTTTAACATAACCTAACGAAATACTCAGACACAAAGATAAAGGCACATTTCTTATTCCATACGCTAAAACAAATTCAACACAAGCGCTCCGTCATCCCCAGTGCCATTAGAGCATGGAATGGGTTGCCTGAATCAGTCACGAAAACCAAAGACTTAGCAGAGTTTAAGTCCTATTATTGACATGCATGACTAGATTGACACATGAAACACGTAGGACATAATGATCTTCTTTCTTGAAGTAACGTCTGTAATAAAGTGTTATATGTAAGAACGATATTGTTTCTGGTGATTACGGAAGCATATTCCCGGTCTTAATTGGAAATATTCTAACCTTCACCTTTCGTCACGAAATAAGCCATTAGGTCACCGTGACACCCAGAGGACTAGAAGAGTCATAAATCAGACAATGTAGGTCAAAGGTTCCTATTATTTCTTCCAAGTACCTTTTGTTAGATATACTTTTACATTTAAAAAAGCAATTCCTCAATATCTTGTACAGTTGAAGATATCAGTTATTAGACATGTACAGAATCACATTAATTGATATCTTTAATGTCACTTAATTGGAGTTGAACATGGTCCAGAGTGAGGTTACCAGATACCTGTATCTCAAAATCAGAACAAAAGGGAGGACGAATTATTACAAAGGAGGACAAAAAGGAGGACATTCTTACAAAAGAGGACAATAAAGGAGGACAAAAAAGGAGGACGTCTTCCAATGGAGGGTGAAGTCTTAAATAGGAGACAACGAGTATTTTAAGAAGCCGACTTAGATTTTAAAAAATTTTAAAGATCATCTGTTTCTGTGGTCCACGGTTAACGAAGTGACATGTGGCCAGGACAACGACCTTTACTTTTCCCCAACTAATATTAGGTACCCATTACAGTTGGGTGGAGTCAGACGCGCGCTAAAAATTCCGAAATAAAAAAAAAATCCCGGTTCTTCAGCTGGATTCGAACTCAGACACACTTTACCACTCATCCATCGCTTAATGAAATATGAAATATGTCAGTAAGTCAAGGGCCGTAAGACTTAGTCCTAGATCTTGAAGTGATTTTTGGTGTGATTTTTGGTGTCAATGAACTTATCAGATTTCTGCTATTTATGAGTTTATGTGATGAAACCAAAAGAAATCAAGGATTGATGATTGATGAAAAAAATACAATTACAGTATACAATAGAGGACATTTTTCAACTTAACCCAAAGCCTGCCGGACAGAAGATACGGACCCAAATCTGAGTACATGTCCTTCTTATAGTAACCTTAGTTCAACGCAAGAATAAATGAGGATAACTAATCTTAACAGTTTGGGAACCACTGGTCCATGAGGCCTACAGATATCGTCTACTCGACCTTGGTCTTGGAACACATTTTCTAGGCCAAATTTTTTTATTCCTTGATTTTGTCGTTTAGTTTTAATGTACTTTTGGTTCAGATATCTCATCAGTCTATTAACTGGTGTGGGATAGAGCGACTAGGACTAAACTCTGGATTCTTGGTTCACCTTCTGGGATACAAATAACTAACAGGACTAGAGGTATGTCCATTCATTCACTAGTACATTAAACCTCTGCTCATTTCTTTATTTTTAAGATTTGAACGAGTTACCCAACACATTTCTCCATCTAGATTATATCACCCCCCACCCCCAGAAAAAGGCAGCATTTTTTAATTGAGACTTTGCCTTACCATGCTCACCTTTGTTTAGGGCAGCGGTGCTCAACCTTTTAAGCTCGGCGACCCCTTTTTACAATCCCCCACTTTGCCGCGACCCTCCCCCATCCCCCCTCACACACATACAGCACTAGAAGAGTAGGCATTAATAGTACATATTTTAGATGGTCTTAGTCGACCCCTGGCAAATGATCAATCGACCACCAATGGGGTTGTGACCCACAGGTTGAGAACCTCTGGTCTAGGGCGTAGACAGAGTGCATTTTGTGCACCTTCCAGTGGATCAGCTTGTAATGTAACCATGAAGCAGACACCAAAATAGACTTTCAGAATTACATGGACACATTTCCCTCAATAAAAATGTACGATCTATCAAGTGTTTCTTTGGGTTTCGATCCTAAACACACACATCTTACCAATTATCAAACAACATTCAACCGAAAGTTTATAACCTTCTAAGTGTCATCTTTTTTTTTCTTATAAATCACAGACGTTCAATCAAAAGAGAATCACTGTGTCAATCTAGTCATGCATGTTAGAGACTTTAATTCTACCAAGTCATTGGTTTTTCCTGGCTGATTAAAGCAACCCGTACAATGCTCTAATGTTACTACGGAAAAAGGAGCACTTATATGAATTAGTTCTAATATATGGAATAAGAAAAGACATTAACTTTGCGTTTTTTTTAAAATTTGACTTGCAGGTTAATGAAATGATAGGGACAAATAGTGAACTTGGGCAGACTTTAAATTACACATATGTTCAGATATCAGAACACCATACTTCTGTAAATATTGCCCCAAATGTCACAGATAGTCTCGCTGTGATTCCCCCCATCCATCCATTCATCCATCCATCCATCCATCCACCCATCCATTCATCCATCCATCCATCCATCCATCCCCAGGCTCTGGTCTGCTTCATGACATCCTTTCATTCAGATCTCTTCTAGGCCTTTCGTCTCCACACCCTAACCCCAAGCTGTTGCGGATCTGCTTCCACATCATCAATCCATTGCATTCGGGGCCCGCCTTTGTGTCGCCTGCCTTTTTGTTTTTGTTTGTATACGATTCCCCCAACCCCCTCCCAAACTAGTTAGGCCTACTCTGTTAACAACAACGACTTAAGGGTGTCAGGCCTATTTTAAAAATCGCCCGCTCCTGGTCCCGTATCTTTCACATCTACTAATAAATCTAATAATATACCTATATTTTTTTTCTTTTTTTTATACCATTAACTTAGACTCTCTTTGTGGATGGGCGGAAGGTGAAAGTTGGTAGGAAAAGTTTGGGGGAATGGAATTTCCTGAAACTGGCAGAGAAGTTGATTGAATCTCCCGCAAATGTCTTGTGCTCGATTTTTGATGACGATTCGATCCGATTGCTGAAAACACAAACACACACTTCATAACACTGATCAGATCCAATCAAATACGGATCCGATCTTACTGGATATGATTTGATCGAATCCGAACCAATTAGATCAAATCAATCCAGATCCGATTAGACACCGTTTCGATTCGATCAGATTCGATCCGATTTCATCTGAATGATAAATTACAGACCACTTCAGCTTCATAAAGTAGGAAATCTGATTTAAACAAAACCTTTTTTTTAAAGATTACATAACTTATTTTCATCCCACTTGTTAAACTTTAGAAACTGAAGAGCTCATCAGACAACACAACAAGATAACAAACAAAAAAAAATTTGTAATGGTAAACGTTTGTTATTTAGCTTTCGTTGATATGGCAACGCGCAATCCTTACCGCTGCGCTATTTCTGCTCCCAAAGTTAGAAGGGAGATAAACGATGAAATATTTATCTATAAACTGAATATGTGCGCGTGTTTGTGTGTGTGTGTGTGTGTATGTCAGCGGGAGTGCGAGAATGATAGACTTAATGAAACGGATAAGCTTGCGCCAAATAGTGGACTTGTGCAGACAGATTGAAGAAGACAATGAACCATTTAGGCAATAATGTCACTCAGAAAGTCATTATGTTAAATAAAAGTATCGAGGTGGTGGACTTAATACCCTAAGACCTCCATGGCAGGGAAGGCACAAATTGGTATGTCATGGTCCAGACCTCAGTAAGGACGGAAGGTGATGGAGTTGGCGGGGGTTCGAACCCAGGTCTATCGTGACAACAGTTCTAAGCTCACACCAAACGACCAGACGGCCATATTAAGTTATCATTATGTACAGCAGACTATGCCACAAGTCTTTAAACAGAGACGTTGAGACTTACGTCTAGTATCCTATATGCATGTCCAGTCTAGAGATTCACACAAAGCTTTTAAATTTGTCCATTAGGTTGGATAACTGGGAAAAGTCCAGAGTGACCAACATTTGAGCGTTGGTTCACCATTGACCAATCGTTGTTAGACTATTGATCAACCATAGTGATTGATCATAGATCGACCATTCCTGGATTCTAAATTAACAAACAAAAAAATATATAAAAAAGAGAAAGAGAGAGAGAGAAAAAGAGAAAGAGAAAGAAAGAGAGAGAGAGAAAGAAAAAGAAAGAGAACTAAAGTAACAAAGAAAGTGAAATTGGACATATTTTCAAAGAGAAGTAACTTCTTTTTCTAATTATATTAACTCTTGGTTAAGCGTGTTTGATATATGCAGTGTTTAAAAAAAAAAAATCTGGCATTTAATTTGTACTGCACACGAGCTACTGTTTTTAACTATTTTTGTGCTTTTTATATCCGCAAGGGAAATAACCCTTAACGTGTATCAGATAGCAAGTATAAAATCGTCTATTATCACTCTATTGGTACTGACACCCTAGGGACACCTGTACTCCCGCACACCGACGCACACATACACACACACACACACATACACGTAGATAAGGTCAAGTCATTTCCTGGTGAATATATATTTTTTTCTCTCGGTGGCTTGTTTATCAAGGCTAATGCATTCAAAGAGTGGCTGTCCCGCCTATGTGGTTTGTGATTCAAACATCACAGTGATGGCCTGGGGATTGAATCCGGAACCATATATGCGGTCGCATATGTTGCAGTGCCTAAGGACTGCCTGCAAAATAGCGGCGTATGCTATGCCGCCGGTCAACTAGTAAACTTATATTTTAAACAAACATAACTCACAATAAAAACATCTTTACACTCTGGCATCCTGGATTTGTACGGCGTACCCAAGACAGCATATGGCAGCAACAAACAAACAAACACATACAAACACACATACACACCATGATACCGTCAAAACCTACATTCCTTTTAATATCGCAGCTTGTTGTTGTCGTTCATTGTTCTATTGTAAATATTCGGAGTCAAAATGCATAATTGCCACAAATATGTACCAAGTGGCACCTCCCATGACTGAACTCTGGATCCACCACTGTTGTTTTTTTTTTAAGTATACGCATGTTTCATTAGCATGGGCTTCGCGTGACCTGGTTTCTTGGCCATTCGCCCCTCCTTTATCTCTACTTGCACCGCCTCTGACTTTGACTCTGACTTTTGACTTGAACATGTTTTAAAGTTTTGAATGGTTAAAAAAAAAAGTTTTATATCGATTGTTTCTTAGACTTGTTCTAGTTTATATCTTCCAGATTCTTCTGTGATGGCAGACAATAACATCGCAACACGCATGCGCGGGCAAAGGCATTCATTTAATTATGTAACGCTGAAACATGGCGAGTCTTTTCATCTGGCGTCTCTTACAGATTGACTTCGGAAAAAAAAATAATTCTTTTATGTTTATCTGTCCGTGTATGTGTTCTAAGAATAGAATCCTGCTTGTAAAAACTCTCGCATGCAAAAAGGTTTATTTCATCAAACGTTTGCCACTTCAAGCGCTGCGTCAGTCACACTGGGTTTAGAGATTTCATTTGAAGAAGTTTTTAAGTCTCAAGGAGTGCTGAGACTCAAGAGAATGGACCCCACCCCCCCTCTTTCCACTCAAAATATCATAGTGAGGCTGCCTGTTTCACACTTTGAAGGAAAAACACAAGAAGTGTGGGAGTGTGTGGGTTTGGGTGTGGGTCCAAGGGTCCAAACAAAAACAAAAATAATTGTTTCGTTAAGTAAAACTTGTAATAAAAGTATGGCTACTTCCAGAAAAACTATAATTATTATTTAAACACTAAGGAGATGAACTAAACTATTTGGTATAGAACAACGCATAATCTATGAGTATAACATTAATAATCTAAGATATAAAGCACGATGTAAAGTGTATGTGTTGAGAGAGAGAGAGTGATAAAGAGAATAGAACGGAGAGAGAGAGAGAGAGAGAGAGAGAGAGAGAGATAATAAGAAAGCAAAAAAGAAGAGCAAAGTAGACACGCAACAGAGAGAAATAGAAAAAAAGGAAGTGAAAGCTTAAGAGAGAAAGAGAGATTTAAAAACTGAAAGATTAAGAGTGAAAGAGAGATTTAAAAACTGAAAGCTTAAGAGGAGAAAGAGAGATAAAGAAAGTGAAAGCTTAAGAGGAGAAAGAGAGATAAAGAAAGTGAAAGATTAAG
>JADKLZ010072032.1:0-11048 GCA_021533235.1 Biomphalaria straminea | reverse complement strand
TGAAAGCTTAAGAGGAGAAAGAGAGATAAAGAAAGTGAAAGATTAAGAGAGAAAGAGAGATTAAAAAAAGTGAAAGATTAAGAGAGAAAGAAAGATTTTAAAAAGTGAAAGATTAAGAGAGAAAGAGAGATTTAAAAACTGAAAGCTTAAGAGAGAAAGAGAGATAAAGAAAGTGAAAGATTAAGAGAGAAAGAAAGGAAGAGAAAGAAAAAAGGAGACTGTTAGAATAGGAGAATGTTAGAGGTTAGGATTAAGTAAGAAGAGCTAAAGAGAGAGAGTCACAAAAAGAAAGAGAACTAAAAGAAAGATGAAAGTAAACGAGGAAATCAACGTTGGGGTAGAGGGGGGGGTCACACTAACAAGAATAAGAGAACTTGATCACGTGGTTCTGTTCTCTTATTCGGGGGCATGTCCTAGAAGTACCATAGTGAATAAAACACAAATCTCTCCCACGTGTAGAAGGCCTGACGGTCAAGTGGTTCTAGTCACTTAGTGACTCAAAGTAAACAAATCTCTCCCACGTGTAGAAGGCCTGGCGGTCAAGTGGTTCTAGTCACTTAGTGACTCAAAGTAAACAAATCTCTCCCACGTGTAGAAGGCCTGGCGGTCAAGTGGTTCTAGTCACTTAGTGACTCAAAGTAAACAAAACAAAACTTTCCCACTTTACTAGAAGTGGTGAAGTGTGAACCACGGGACCAAGGGAGACAACAAATCTCATACTATCAAACACACACACACACACCAAGATGCCGAAACTCGTTTCCAGACTCGAATTATTGATTTGAATAATCTATTCGGATAATCTCGTTCGTCCTTGTTAGCCTTTATTTCACATGCGGACCATGTCTGGATTTACGACATTGCTACATCTGTCCAGAGCCTCCACTTTAAAGAGACCTCCACATTTTAAAAATAACTTTTACTAAAATATACTTATTAAAGATAAAGTTTTAAGAAATTCTATACTCTTAAGCGAGCAATTCTTGTATATATATATATATAATATCAGGTGGCCGGGTTTGAACCCGGGACCTTCGATAAATCCAAACGACAGTCCAGCGTGCAAACCGCTCGACCAGGCAGACATCCAGATTCCAGATTCGGCGTCCATATCTTTCTTTTCGGCCTACATTATAGCTAATTAAAAATATACAATTAATCAAATTCTTATTTTAACGTGCCTTATAATAAAGGGATCAAGCGATTAATTTGTAGAAACACTTGGAAGCACTTGAGCGTCTTCAGATAACCACGTGCTTGATTGATGTTCACTGTTTTAAACCTTCAACTATGGTGCGCAAATAGTTGTCTATTCATTCATTCAAACGCGATAAAACTTGTTGCAAAGAAATGCTTTAGTGAACGGCTGTAAGCCAGTGACGTAGGAGGTGTACTTTTTTTTTTTTCATTTCTTGCTGTGAGCCTAGTGACGTAGGGGGTGTCAAGTTTTTTTCCCTTGACGTCACTTTCATTCATAAATTGGAAAACTTTCATTCATAAATTCTCCATGTCATTCATAAAACCTTCAAACCAAAATAAATGTTTCGATAATGAGACATTTTTCAAACCGATATAACGGTCAAACTCGAGTTTTCCCGATGTGGCCAATGAGCTGAGAATTTTTTTCTCACTAACATTTAGATACGTTGAAATTTTAAAGAAAATCGTTAGAGCCCAATAACGTAGAAATTTGCGTCACTCAATGTTTCGTACTAAAGCCATAATTGAATATACTAATTCCAAAATTAAATGTCTGAACGTACCAATTTACATTTAGAACAAACAGAACACTTAAGAAACTCTTCAGATTAGTAGTCTTTATCCGATCGTTCATTTTCGTAATTATAAAAAAAATCCCAAAATGACTTCGGGTATATAACCTTTCTTATCAAATTATTTAACCGAGCAAGGCTCGGCCACCTGATATTATATATTAAATGTACAAGTACATTGGTTCATTCTTCACAAATATGACATGCTCTTCAACGAATTACTAATATTAATTACATTTCTATTGTAGCTTGGAGAGGCTGATGCCCTGGAGGCCTCCAATTTGTAATCTCCGGCACTGATTGAGACTCTAATCTTACATCTTGTGTCTATTGTTTCAGTGGTGGCTACTCAAGATCAGATAAACAATTCGCTTTCGTCAAACACGTTACAATTTTGATCGTCTTATTCATAAAATTGGTCTGAGGGTCAAATCCATTTCTACTACTCGAGTCACTGACCGCATCATTAGGAACAAAAACTGTGAGTCTAGTGAAAATCTGCCCCGAGTTTCTGCTACTTCTTGACGCACTGGCCTGAAGTTTTGAAGGGTTAGTGGGCAGTGCGTGACGGATCCAAAAAAGACCCGCTAGCCGTAATTTGGACATCACTGAGCTCTAGCATCCTATCACTTGCGCTTCTGTGAAATTCACACACACGCACACACACACAAACACACACACACACACGCACACACAAACAAATCGTCCAGATCCTGCTCACAGCATTGATCTTCCAAATCTGTCAACTTTTAAAACTTCCGCGAGCAGTTCGTTTCCTGAAGAGTTTTGGTGAGTACAATCCCATGAATCAATTCCTGTCTTGCAACTTAATGCGCAACAAAAAAAAAAAACAACACAACAACAAAAACACGATAATACATGTTCCACAGAGAGTTTATAACTTAGTCTGTTTTCATTTACAAAGATAGAAAAAAAACAACTTTTTATGGATTTTCAGGTTTTTAAAAAAAATCTTTTTTTTTTTCTAACCATCAGATGAAGATTTTGGCTTTGAATCAAAATTTGAGAGTTATTGTTCTTTTCTTATTCATTATATTATGCACAAGTGCAACTCACTGTAATATAAAGTTATTCTATGTATGTATGTATGTATGTATGTGTGTATGTTAGTATGTCTGTATGTATGTGTATGTATGTATGTCTGTATGTGTGTGTATATGTATGTATGTATGTATGTATGTTTGTATGTATGTGTGTATGTGTGTGTGTGACAGTTATACGTGTAAACTCGCATGTGTGTTCCGCGAAATGTTTATGTGTGTTTGTAGAGCATGTGTTAATGTAAGTACATCAATAGCGTTTACATTTGTGCAATTCGCTCTAAGGTTTGGTCCTTACGAGACTGCAGTACTCACACACAAAGTTGCTGTTTGTTTTTTTGATGTTTCGGATGTTCTTTCATAGTTGACATTGTAACACTCTAGCCCAAACCTCGCGAATACACCCGGCTGGGGGGGGGGGGGGCGTACAAGATATAATGATTTGTTCAGTTTTCAGCCCTATTGAAACTTTTATTGTGGGCGTACAGTTCTCCTTGGCACGAAACTTGTTTCTGTAGACATTGAATAAAACTATTTTTTTTTTGTTACTTGAAACTGAAACTGACCGAATAATTGTATTTGTGTGTAAGAATGTATAGAAAAATATAATGAATTGTGGGTATAGCTCTATTATTTGAATTTGTACATTGAATGCTGTAGAGGGGAGTTTTAAGATACATTTAAAACTCAGTTATCTGCTCTTTGAGTGAAATTTTTAACATTCGTAACATTGAAGCAAAATAAATAAATAAATAAATAAATAAAATTTGTGACGTAGAGAAAAAAAAGAAAAAATGTGTAGATGATATAAAGGAACTTAAAGAAAAACATAAGCAGAATTAAAGGGGAAGATTCAGTGGCGTAGAAAGGGAGGGGGGAGGAGGGGGTGAGAATATGAAAATCGCTCCGGGCTCCCAGATGAGGGGGGCCCCAAAATGAGTGTTTTTTTACATTAAAAATTAAGTATTACACAAAATGTAGGAGTCCCCAAAGAGGTCAGTCCCCCGGGCTCTCAAACGATGGAAAATTTCTAGCTACGCCCCTGGGAAGATTGGAATAAAATCGGTTGATTTTATGGCTTACGGTTAACGAGGGTGGCATGTGGCCAGCACAACGTCCAACCGCCTTTACTTTTCCTCAACTCACGTCATTAGAGCTGGGTGGACTCAGAGGCGCCCGAAGATTCCGCAGCATTTAGTGCTATTGTGCTAATGGTTCTTTGCTGCTATGTAATAATTCCGTGGAGAATGACTAGATACAGAGAGTACCAGAGCAGTGGCGTCACTAGGCAGGTGCTGGGGGTGCGGTCAGCATCATGTGACACCCACAAGAAGGAGGGGTGACACCCAAGTGGAAAAAAATTGTACTTTGGATAAATCAGACAACTTTGATGATAGCTAAGGATACCCAAACATACTTTGATATATATATATATATATTTTAATTAAACTTATTTTTCTTATTTAATAAAGTTATATTTCAATCACTTTTAAAATAAAATAGTTACTGATTTTTACATTACACGTAACACTATTGGGAAATGTTACGAGACCGTTATTGAGAGAGGGGGGGTCACGACACCATGAGCTCACCGCACCGTGTGACACCGACCGTAGTGACGCCACTGTACCAGAGTATCAAATTGAAACAGTTGGTTGATTTCTTCTTTATTTTTCATGGAAGAAAATGAATATTAAAAAGATTTATTTACGTTTATTGAGTCGAATGGTGGCAGAGTCGTAAGCTCCTGAGTTCTTTTCTCATTGGACTTCAGAGTACTGATTTTTCTTTCTCTTTTTCTTTCTCTCTTTCTCTCTTGCTCCCGCCTCTCACTCTCTCTCTGCCTCTCTCTCTCTGTCTTATCCTTTCTCTCTCTCCCTTTCTATCTGTTTCTCTACCACACCTTTCCTCTCCCACCCTCGCCCTCTCTCTCTCTCTCCTCTTCTTTTTTTTCTCGAAAATTCTATCAATAGATCTTGCTGCTGTTTGGAAATATTCTTCTCACCTACTTTTCATATTCAACAAGTCTTTAAACCTCAACTTACGCTCCCTACGCTCAATGGACTCAACGCTTTTAGTGGTGCCACGTTTTTCCCTCAAAAGCTACGGTCAGCGGGCTTTTTCAGTTCACGGACCAAAGGTTTGGAACTCACTCCCCCTTGATCTCAGACAGACAACTTGCTACACCACTTTTAAGAAGAACATCAAGACCTATCTGTTTATAACTTTTTTAGATTAGTTTGTCATGTCATATGTTTGAGTTTGTAATGTTTTTACAGCGCCTTGAGCCTACATTTTGTTTGTTAACAGCGCTTTATAAATAAAATTATTATTATTATTAACTTCCCTTAAGCCAAGAACGACCACTGCGCAATTTCAGAGGACAACTTTTTCCATCTTGAAGAGACTTTACTCGGTCAAACGAGTGATACTTCAAACTGAACACATCCTTGAGACCAACAATAAATGGAACACAATAAATAACTTGTGAGGTGCTTGGTGTGACACTCCATAGGCGGCAAACTTGTGAGGTGCCTCGTGTGAAATTCCATAGGCGGCAAACTTGTGAGGTGCTTGGTGTGACACTCCATAGGCGGCAAACTTGTGAGGTGCCTCGTGTGAAATTCCATAGGCGGCAAACTTGTGAGGTGCCTGGTGTGACACTCCATAGGCGGCAAACGATTGAAAAAAAACAACATCTAACTGGTGGGGGGAGGGCGGATAATTTTTTAAAAAGTTGAAATATGATTCTGTTTCTTTATTGTTCACATTTCCTTCAGAAATAAACTTGGATCAAAAAGTATAATAAAAAAAAAAAAAAAAGAACAGATGGAGACATTGATTCGTGGAAAATGAGGAACCTCACGAGCAGCCATTTAGCATAGATGGAAGTACCAAAAGTTGTATTTAGCCTCGCAGATTGAAAAGCACTGCTAGTATGTACTTTAAAAATTGGGTTAATAAATCTTAGCGAGTAGACCTGAGCCGCCTGATTGGCTTAAGATTACAATCTTATGTAATACAGACGTTACATCAAAGTAGATCTATATATGCTATTTTTTTAAGCATTTTTTAACACTTGAGAATCTTATTAAATTTTATTAACTCGAGTATCAAAACTAACGGTTGGTACAGAAAATATTACTATGGATGAAGTATTATAAATTGACGCAATTAAAAGCGTATTTAAAACAATTAGGGCAGCTTACTAGCGGTAATAAAATAATTGATGCGAAGATCTTCTGATACTTGTTTAGGTTGTGACAGTATTGCAGCTCCAAATACTAGACTTTATTTGAGCTTATTCAATATTTAAGCTAAATATTCAGGGATATAATAATTTATGATTTCATTGTAATATTAAGTCATATTTCATGTGAGATATAAATGACTTTTATTGACAGTTCAGTTTATATTTAGTCAAATATCAAATCAAATGTTCACTGTACACTCCCCCCCCCTCCAAAGGAAATATTTCGCTGGGTGGAAAGACATTTTCTAAATCCCAGTAATGGACGCTGCGATCTCAAGCATCCAGGACTTCATGACACGTTTATGTTTGCTTTTTTAAAAGACCTTGACATTGTTGCTTTAACTGCCATGTACTCTTCGTATATACCAGGGGGTTCTCAACCTGTGGGGCGCGACCCCCTTGGGGGTCGATTGACGATTTACCGGGGTCGTCAAAGACCATCGAAAAATGGGTTGTTTAGTCTATTCTTCTATTGCTGTGTGTGTGTGTGCGGGGGGGTAGCGGCAGAGTGGGGGATTGTAAAAAGGGGTAGCCGAGCTTAAAAGGTTGAGAACCACTAGTATATACCGAAACAACGTTCAATCTCCCAGAGCAAAGGATGTTTTCTCGCTTTTGTGACGAATTTTTAGGCGATAAGAAAAGTGTGTACTTTTAACGAAACAATGTCTACATTTAGCGAAACAATATTTACTTTTAGCGAAACAATGTTTAAGCTAACGACTACTGCAAATAGAGCGGCCGCGTCAGCATCCGAGATCGCCCTGTCACTATTGTATTGGAGATTTACTTAATGTACTTTCTATTACAGAGTTTATATCCAGTCACTCAGTCCATCCGTCTGTCTGTATATTACACATTTTATACACATTTTGTACACATTTTGTACACATTTTTTTCACCCACTTCCCATTTTCGGATCAAGATGAAACCCTACATAATATTTAACAATATAGATCACTGTTTCTGTCTATCTATCTTTCTGTTTGACAGTTCGTCTGTTCGTTCATCCGTCGGTCTGTCTGTCCACCTACCTATCTACTGTAAAAGGACGATCACAGACCTATATATATTATATCTAGACTAGAAAACGGAAACAAATTCTTATTCATAATGATCATATGTATTTCTATATATGTCTATAGGTCTGTGGGCACGATTGTGCGCAATTAGTTATTTGTTTCATAAAAAGTATAGTCTTATAGACAATACTTGACGAATTAAAAAATGAGACTATGATTCAGGAATATTTGGTAGCTGATGAAGGCCTCATGGCCCAATCGTCATTTGTTTGACTTGGTCCCCCCTCTCTGCGCAGCTGATGTGACCAAAGGAACGGAATATCAGATACAGTTTGGGATCAGTAGCGCCACAGGCTCTGCCAGGCTATAGCACGATGTGCCACAATCTGCCTAACGGTCACTAGTTTCTAGTTTTTTCCTCAAGGTTGTCTTCCAAAGCCTTTCCTGCATTAGGGTATAGCCGCAAGGTTTCCCTTAACTTTGCTTATTGGATCCTAAATAAATGTACACAATCTGTATAAGCATAGACTGTACACCAACATACTCTTCAGGCGACAGTCTCTGTCAATCTTCTTTCTAATTATACACATGGCTTATAAGGTTTACATCGTCAAGTCAAAAATTTGTAAGTAATCTCCCATTTTTATTCCATTTGTGGAAAAATACTCTAAAGCGAATAAAACGAAGGTGATATTTACAGTAACGTTTATAAAATAGTCCGCCAACTATCTACCCTACTTGGATATACATTTACTAACCAACAAGACTGCGGACTACAATTGATCATATCAACTATTTATTGATTAACAAGAAATTTCAAAGTAATTATGGTCATTGCAGTGTGGCTAGGACCGTGAGTGTCGCACAATTATATCGCGAGTTGAATGTTTTAATTTGTTGTGCATAGAGAATGCCAATAGAAATTTGATTTGAGGACTATCTGAAAAAAAGGTTCACGTCTTTTAATAATGTATTTACTAAACAATAACAGGAAATTAGTGCAAAAATTATCGATTCACTATTTAAAATTATATAAGATTTTTGTTATGTGTCGTTTGTAGAATTGGCACACTAAATTTGGAGTGTAGTGTTGACATATATCTATAAAAATAGTTATAAAACAGGTGAAAATAACTATGTTAACTTGCTATGTTAGCCCATTGCAGAGATGCGGGCCATTTTAATTTCCGACACTATTTTGTTAGAAACCCGTAGATGCAGTAGTTCTATTAATGGGATATTTAAAGTTTATTATTTTTTTACGCTTCGGGAAATGGCTTTATTACTGTACTGAGTATGTGAGGAATATTGTAGCTGAGTAGCTAACTTGACCATCTACTCATTTTCTCGTCTCTTTTTGGTGAATATTCTCAATTTTCCATCAATCCTCAAATCTCTAGGCGTAATTTAAAATTCTTTTGTTTGCGTCTCAAACTTATAATGCAATTATATTTGTTTTATAATGACGATTATTATTATATATATATGTTTTTTTTTTGTAACAGTAACACTTTAAAAAAAAAATAGTTGGCTTATTGTCTTATTCCACACACACAAAAAGTAAAGATCCATTTCACTTTTCACGGTACACTCTGACTCTACCTTCTGAGTCTCATTTTATAAATGGACAAATGTAAAAAGCCATGGTAAAAATCCATCAGTACAAACAGTAGAGACCCTAAATATAAAGGTACAATCCCTGTCGTGTGGTTTTGTATGCTCTTTCTTTTTAAAGAATCGGAGGCGTTGTCATTATTACTACAAGACCGTCCAAGCGTCGCAACAGTTTTGATGCTTGGTTGCCTTGTCAATAACTCTTTCTCTCCTAACTGACGATACCAACGTTGATTCCATCAGAATGTGTTAAATAATTACGGAGAGAAAGAGTTAAGTGACTCCATATCTTAGGAGATATTTTTGTTTGTTTCGCGAAGCGAAGATTAGGCAAGATCTTCTTTTGTAGATTAAAGCTATTTTTTTCGTTTTCGAATTTTCTCAGGCAACCTCGGGTATTTTGGCTTGGCTTTTATTATTTATAGAAGATTGTGACGTAATTACCCATCAATGTCTTTTTTTTTAAATTTTGCTCTCAATAAGGCAAATGTGCAGATGTTCTATCAAATCAGTTGGAAGTCTCTCATCACAGCCGAGGAAAACAAAGATTTGACCTACAGAAATTCTATGGTTGAAAACAGAAGAAGTATATTAAATTAAAGAGACCCCCGGTGTAAAAAAGCTTTGTCTGCATCAAGTGTATGAAAATATGCAGGTCGCAACTGGGTTTGTGTAGTCATGTGAAACACTGCACCCAGGGGCGGACTGGGTGTCAAAATCGGCCCAGGCATTTCTATAACACTCCGGCCCATTAATTGTATATTATACAAATATTATCCAGAAAATCTTTATGTAAAGTGTATCCATGCATCCATAACTGTAAGCATGCTCTATATTTCTATAAGAAATCTAGCCCTTATGTTGCTTTTTCATCGCTAAAAGTGTGTAGGCCCGAAAAAGATGAAGCCTACGGATGTAGACTATTAGATTATTTTGGAAAATATGCTAAAAGAAATTAGTATTAGGACCTACAATGTTGAGTCTGTAAAAGACTCTTTTTAAACACGACGCTCAGATGGCCACTTTGTTAAGGGAATATTATAAAACCTTTAACAATTCAATATGTAACCAAATGGCATTCATGAGACCCTTTAGGTAACCCTACCGGCCCACTAGGGTACCGGCCCACCGGGCATTTGCCCGAATGCCCATATAGCCAGTCCGCCCCTGACTGCACCTATCCTTAATCTTCGGAATCGATTACATTGCCATTATTATCAAGTCACACACACTGAGACATATTCTTATTTACATAAATGATTTAAAGTTCCTCTTTTAGACTTAGTGGTGTATAGGGAAGATGATACATAGGTCATCTGTTCCTGTGGCCTACCGTTAACGATGGTGTCATTTGGCCAGTACAACGACCAACCGCCTTTACTTTTTCTAACTGTCAGGTATCCATTAGAGCTGGGCTCAGAGGCGCCCAAAATAATAAAAATAAAAAATCACAGTCTTCACAAGGATTTGAACCCGGGACGCCCCGGTTTGGAAGTCAAGCGCTTTATCGCTCAGCCATCGTAAATGATAAAGTTTAATAGAAAATTAAAAACTGAAGGATAGACTTACCAAAACTTCAGGATGGACCTCAAACCAATCATGGTGACCAATGTCCGTTAGTCCACTGTCCACTAAACACTGAGCCACCGAGAACTCTTCAATTCAATGTCACCTCTAGCTGTCCCTTAGCCAGCGATGACCATAATTAAGGTCCAGTGATAAAACTAATTGGAAATAATGTATCAAACAGGTTCTCCGTGACCCGATGACCTCACACTGAACGCTGTTGGCATATAGTAGGTCATGTTGAATCTATAAGCAAACCACTGTAGCACCGGATATATAATAGCAATCAACCAAAATATACAAAAAGCATTTCATTAAGTGGAAGTGACAATCACAGTATAAATACGGAAAAAACAAATCGTGGATCAAATTGTTTCCATCACAGTACAAATCAAAAATATACTTCCAAAGAGAAAGTAAAGTCGAATTAATAAAATTATGAGTGGGTTGTCATTGACAAACTTAACGAACGACGAAAAGAAGAACGGGAGACAACTGACTTTATATTTTCAGTCAAACAATGTCTATTTTTTTTTTTTAAAAGATCAGTCTTATTAAAGTAAACATTATCCGTATTTTTTTTAAATTGGGATTTACCAATCATGTCTGAATTAAAAAAAAGTAATTGTATGCAGATGACTTGAAACCAGAATAGAACATTCAAATCGGCGCAACCCCCTAAACGTTGCATCTTTGAAAAGAATGTGCATAAGTTCAAAAAAAAAAGGTTGCATACTGCAATGTACAAAAAGACAACTACATC
>JADKLZ010072031.1:0-11051 GCA_021533235.1 Biomphalaria straminea | reverse complement strand
TGAAAGCTTAAGAGGAGAAAGAGAGATAAAGAAAGTGAAAGATTAAGAGAGAAAGAGAGATTAAAAAAAGTGAAAGATTAAGAGAGAAAGAAAGATTTTAAAAAGTGAAAGATTAAGAGAGAAAGAGAGATTTAAAAACTGAAAGCTTAAGAGAGAAAGAGAGATAAAGAAAGTGAAAGATTAAGAGAGAAAGAAAGGAAGAGAAAGAAAAAAGGAGACTGTTAGAATAGGAGAATGTTAGAGGTTAGGATTAAGTAAGAAGAGCTAAAGAGAGAGAGTCACAAAAAGAAAGAGAACTAAAAGAAAGATGAAAGTAAACGAGGAAATCAACGTTGGGGTAGAGGGGGGGGTCACACTAACAAGAATAAGAGAACTTGATCACGTGGTTCTGTTCTCTTATTCGGGGGCATGTCCTAGAAGTACCATAGTGAATAAAACACAAATCTCTCCCACGTGTAGAAGGCCTGACGGTCAAGTGGTTCTAGTCACTTAGTGACTCAAAGTAAACAAATCTCTCCCACGTGTAGAAGGCCTGGCGGTCAAGTGGTTCTAGTCACTTAGTGACTCAAAGTAAACAAATCTCTCCCACGTGTAGAAGGCCTGGCGGTCAAGTGGTTCTAGTCACTTAGTGACTCAAAGTAAACAAAACAAAACTTTCCCACTTTACTAGAAGTGGTGAAGTGTGAACCACGGGACCAAGGGAGACAACAAATCTCATACTATCAAACACACACACACACACCAAGATGCCGAAACTCGTTTCCAGACTCGAATTATTGATTTGAATAATCTATTCGGATAATCTCGTTCGTCCTTGTTAGCCTTTATTTCACATGCGGACCATGTCTGGATTTACGACATTGCTACATCTGTCCAGAGCCTCCACTTTAAAGAGACCTCCACATTTTAAAAATAACTTTTACTAAAATATACTTATTAAAGATAAAGTTTTAAGAAATTCTATACTCTTAAGCGAGCAATTCTTGTATATATATATATATAATATCAGGTGGCCGGGTTTGAACCCGGGACCTTCGATAAATCCAAACGACAGTCCAGCGTGCAAACCGCTCGACCAGGCAGACATCCAGATTCCAGATTCGGCGTCCATATCTTTCTTTTCGGCCTACATTATAGCTAATTAAAAATATACAATTAATCAAATTCTTATTTTAACGTGCCTTATAATAAAGGGATCAAGCGATTAATTTGTAGAAACACTTGGAAGCACTTGAGCGTCTTCAGATAACCACGTGCTTGATTGATGTTCACTGTTTTAAACCTTCAACTATGGTGCGCAAATAGTTGTCTATTCATTCATTCAAACGCGATAAAACTTGTTGCAAAGAAATGCTTTAGTGAACGGCTGTAAGCCAGTGACGTAGGAGGTGTACTTTTTTTTTTTTCATTTCTTGCTGTGAGCCTAGTGACGTAGGGGGTGTCAAGTTTTTTTCCCTTGACGTCACTTTCATTCATAAATTGGAAAACTTTCATTCATAAATTCTCCATGTCATTCATAAAACCTTCAAACCAAAATAAATGTTTCGATAATGAGACATTTTTCAAACCGATATAACGGTCAAACTCGAGTTTTCCCGATGTGGCCAATGAGCTGAGAATTTTTTTCTCACTAACATTTAGATACGTTGAAATTTTAAAGAAAATCGTTAGAGCCCAATAACGTAGAAATTTGCGTCACTCAATGTTTCGTACTAAAGCCATAATTGAATATACTAATTCCAAAATTAAATGTCTGAACGTACCAATTTACATTTAGAACAAACAGAACACTTAAGAAACTCTTCAGATTAGTAGTCTTTATCCGATCGTTCATTTTCGTAATTATAAAAAAAATCCCAAAATGACTTCGGGTATATAACCTTTCTTATCAAATTATTTAACCGAGCAAGGCTCGGCCACCTGATATTATATATTAAATGTACAAGTACATTGGTTCATTCTTCACAAATATGACATGCTCTTCAACGAATTACTAATATTAATTACATTTCTATTGTAGCTTGGAGAGGCTGATGCCCTGGAGGCCTCCAATTTGTAATCTCCGGCACTGATTGAGACTCTAATCTTACATCTTGTGTCTATTGTTTCAGTGGTGGCTACTCAAGATCAGATAAACAATTCGCTTTCGTCAAACACGTTACAATTTTGATCGTCTTATTCATAAAATTGGTCTGAGGGTCAAATCCATTTCTACTACTCGAGTCACTGACCGCATCATTAGGAACAAAAACTGTGAGTCTAGTGAAAATCTGCCCCGAGTTTCTGCTACTTCTTGACGCACTGGCCTGAAGTTTTGAAGGGTTAGTGGGCAGTGCGTGACGGATCCAAAAAAGACCCGCTAGCCGTAATTTGGACATCACTGAGCTCTAGCATCCTATCACTTGCGCTTCTGTGAAATTCACACACACGCACACACACACAAACACACACACACACACGCACACACAAACAAATCGTCCAGATCCTGCTCACAGCATTGATCTTCCAAATCTGTCAACTTTTAAAACTTCCGCGAGCAGTTCGTTTCCTGAAGAGTTTTGGTGAGTACAATCCCATGAATCAATTCCTGTCTTGCAACTTAATGCGCAACAAAAAAAAAAAACAACACAACAACAAAAACACGATAATACATGTTCCACAGAGAGTTTATAACTTAGTCTGTTTTCATTTACAAAGATAGAAAAAAAACAACTTTTTATGGATTTTCAGGTTTTTAAAAAAAATCTTTTTTTTTTTCTAACCATCAGATGAAGATTTTGGCTTTGAATCAAAATTTGAGAGTTATTGTTCTTTTCTTATTCATTATATTATGCACAAGTGCAACTCACTGTAATATAAAGTTATTCTATGTATGTATGTATGTATGTATGTGTGTATGTTAGTATGTCTGTATGTATGTGTATGTATGTATGTCTGTATGTGTGTGTATATGTATGTATGTATGTATGTATGTTTGTATGTATGTGTGTATGTGTGTGTGTGACAGTTATACGTGTAAACTCGCATGTGTGTTCCGCGAAATGTTTATGTGTGTTTGTAGAGCATGTGTTAATGTAAGTACATCAATAGCGTTTACATTTGTGCAATTCGCTCTAAGGTTTGGTCCTTACGAGACTGCAGTACTCACACACAAAGTTGCTGTTTGTTTTTTTTGATGTTTCGGATGTTCTTTCATAGTTGACATTGTAACACTCTAGCCCAAACCTCGCGAATACACCCGGCTGGGGGGGGGGGGGGCGTACAAGATATAATGATTTGTTCAGTTTTCAGCCCTATTGAAACTTTTATTGTGGGCGTACAGTTCTCCTTGGCACGAAACTTGTTTCTGTAGACATTGAATAAAACTATTTTTTTTTTTGTTACTTGAAACTGAAACTGACCGAATAATTGTATTTGTGTGTAAGAATGTATAGAAAAATATAATGAATTGTGGGTATAGCTCTATTATTTGAATTTGTACATTGAATGCTGTAGAGGGGAGTTTTAAGATACATTTAAAACTCAGTTATCTGCTCTTTGAGTGAAATTTTTAACATTCGTAACATTGAAGCAAAATAAATAAATAAATAAATAAATAAAATTTGTGACGTAGAGAAAAAAAAGAAAAAATGTGTAGATGATATAAAGGAACTTAAAGAAAAACATAAGCAGAATTAAAGGGGAAGATTCAGTGGCGTAGAAAGGGAGGGGGGAGGAGGGGGTGAGAATATGAAAATCGCTCCGGGCTCCCAGATGAGGGGGGCCCCAAAATGAGTGTTTTTTTACATTAAAAATTAAGTATTACACAAAATGTAGGAGTCCCCAAAGAGGTCAGTCCCCCGGGCTCTCAAACGATGGAAAATTTCTAGCTACGCCCCTGGGAAGATTGGAATAAAATCGGTTGATTTTATGGCTTACGGTTAACGAGGGTGGCATGTGGCCAGCACAACGTCCAACCGCCTTTACTTTTCCTCAACTCACGTCATTAGAGCTGGGTGGACTCAGAGGCGCCCGAAGATTCCGCAGCATTTAGTGCTATTGTGCTAATGGTTCTTTGCTGCTATGTAATAATTCCGTGGAGAATGACTAGATACAGAGAGTACCAGAGCAGTGGCGTCACTAGGCAGGTGCTGGGGGTGCGGTCAGCATCATGTGACACCCACAAGAAGGAGGGGTGACACCCAAGTGGAAAAAAATTGTACTTTGGATAAATCAGACAACTTTGATGATAGCTAAGGATACCCAAACATACTTTGATATATATATATATATATTTTAATTAAACTTATTTTTCTTATTTAATAAAGTTATATTTCAATCACTTTTAAAATAAAATAGTTACTGATTTTTACATTACACGTAACACTATTGGGAAATGTTACGAGACCGTTATTGAGAGAGGGGGGGTCACGACACCATGAGCTCACCGCACCGTGTGACACCGACCGTAGTGACGCCACTGTACCAGAGTATCAAATTGAAACAGTTGGTTGATTTCTTCTTTATTTTTCATGGAAGAAAATGAATATTAAAAAGATTTATTTACGTTTATTGAGTCGAATGGTGGCAGAGTCGTAAGCTCCTGAGTTCTTTTCTCATTGGACTTCAGAGTACTGATTTTTCTTTCTCTTTTTCTTTCTCTCTTTCTCTCTTGCTCCCGCCTCTCACTCTCTCTCTGCCTCTCTCTCTCTGTCTTATCCTTTCTCTCTCTCCCTTTCTATCTGTTTCTCTACCACACCTTTCCTCTCCCACCCTCGCCCTCTCTCTCTCTCTCCTCTTCTTTTTTTTCTCGAAAATTCTATCAATAGATCTTGCTGCTGTTTGGAAATATTCTTCTCACCTACTTTTCATATTCAACAAGTCTTTAAACCTCAACTTACGCTCCCTACGCTCAATGGACTCAACGCTTTTAGTGGTGCCACGTTTTTCCCTCAAAAGCTACGGTCAGCGGGCTTTTTCAGTTCACGGACCAAAGGTTTGGAACTCACTCCCCCTTGATCTCAGACAGACAACTTGCTACACCACTTTTAAGAAGAACATCAAGACCTATCTGTTTATAACTTTTTTAGATTAGTTTGTCATGTCATATGTTTGAGTTTGTAATGTTTTTACAGCGCCTTGAGCCTACATTTTGTTTGTTAACAGCGCTTTATAAATAAAATTATTATTATTATTAACTTCCCTTAAGCCAAGAACGACCACTGCGCAATTTCAGAGGACAACTTTTTCCATCTTGAAGAGACTTTACTCGGTCAAACGAGTGATACTTCAAACTGAACACATCCTTGAGACCAACAATAAATGGAACACAATAAATAACTTGTGAGGTGCTTGGTGTGACACTCCATAGGCGGCAAACTTGTGAGGTGCCTCGTGTGAAATTCCATAGGCGGCAAACTTGTGAGGTGCTTGGTGTGACACTCCATAGGCGGCAAACTTGTGAGGTGCCTCGTGTGAAATTCCATAGGCGGCAAACTTGTGAGGTGCCTGGTGTGACACTCCATAGGCGGCAAACGATTGAAAAAAAACAACATCTAACTGGTGGGGGGAGGGCGGATAATTTTTTAAAAAGTTGAAATATGATTCTGTTTCTTTATTGTTCACATTTCCTTCAGAAATAAACTTGGATCAAAAAGTATAATAAAAAAAAAAAAAAAAGAACAGATGGAGACATTGATTCGTGGAAAATGAGGAACCTCACGAGCAGCCATTTAGCATAGATGGAAGTACCAAAAGTTGTATTTAGCCTCGCAGATTGAAAAGCACTGCTAGTATGTACTTTAAAAATTGGGTTAATAAATCTTAGCGAGTAGACCTGAGCCGCCTGATTGGCTTAAGATTACAATCTTATGTAATACAGACGTTACATCAAAGTAGATCTATATATGCTATTTTTTTAAGCATTTTTTAACACTTGAGAATCTTATTAAATTTTATTAACTCGAGTATCAAAACTAACGGTTGGTACAGAAAATATTACTATGGATGAAGTATTATAAATTGACGCAATTAAAAGCGTATTTAAAACAATTAGGGCAGCTTACTAGCGGTAATAAAATAATTGATGCGAAGATCTTCTGATACTTGTTTAGGTTGTGACAGTATTGCAGCTCCAAATACTAGACTTTATTTGAGCTTATTCAATATTTAAGCTAAATATTCAGGGATATAATAATTTATGATTTCATTGTAATATTAAGTCATATTTCATGTGAGATATAAATGACTTTTATTGACAGTTCAGTTTATATTTAGTCAAATATCAAATCAAATGTTCACTGTACACTCCCCCCCCCTCCAAAGGAAATATTTCGCTGGGTGGAAAGACATTTTCTAAATCCCAGTAATGGACGCTGCGATCTCAAGCATCCAGGACTTCATGACACGTTTATGTTTGCTTTTTTAAAAGACCTTGACATTGTTGCTTTAACTGCCATGTACTCTTCGTATATACCAGGGGGTTCTCAACCTGTGGGGCGCGACCCCCTTGGGGGTCGATTGACGATTTACCGGGGTCGTCAAAGACCATCGAAAAATGGGTTGTTTAGTCTATTCTTCTATTGCTGTGTGTGTGTGTGCGGGGGGGTAGCGGCAGAGTGGGGGATTGTAAAAAGGGGTAGCCGAGCTTAAAAGGTTGAGAACCACTAGTATATACCGAAACAACGTTCAATCTCCCAGAGCAAAGGATGTTTTCTCGCTTTTGTGACGAATTTTTAGGCGATAAGAAAAGTGTGTACTTTTAACGAAACAATGTCTACATTTAGCGAAACAATATTTACTTTTAGCGAAACAATGTTTAAGCTAACGACTACTGCAAATAGAGCGGCCGCGTCAGCATCCGAGATCGCCCTGTCACTATTGTATTGGAGATTTACTTAATGTACTTTCTATTACAGAGTTTATATCCAGTCACTCAGTCCATCCGTCTGTCTGTATATTACACATTTTATACACATTTTGTACACATTTTGTACACATTTTTTTCACCCACTTCCCATTTTCGGATCAAGATGAAACCCTACATAATATTTAACAATATAGATCACTGTTTCTGTCTATCTATCTTTCTGTTTGACAGTTCGTCTGTTCGTTCATCCGTCGGTCTGTCTGTCCACCTACCTATCTACTGTAAAAGGACGATCACAGACCTATATATATTATATCTAGACTAGAAAACGGAAACAAATTCTTATTCATAATGATCATATGTATTTCTATATATGTCTATAGGTCTGTGGGCACGATTGTGCGCAATTAGTTATTTGTTTCATAAAAAGTATAGTCTTATAGACAATACTTGACGAATTAAAAAATGAGACTATGATTCAGGAATATTTGGTAGCTGATGAAGGCCTCATGGCCCAATCGTCATTTGTTTGACTTGGTCCCCCCTCTCTGCGCAGCTGATGTGACCAAAGGAACGGAATATCAGATACAGTTTGGGATCAGTAGCGCCACAGGCTCTGCCAGGCTATAGCACGATGTGCCACAATCTGCCTAACGGTCACTAGTTTCTAGTTTTTTCCTCAAGGTTGTCTTCCAAAGCCTTTCCTGCATTAGGGTATAGCCGCAAGGTTTCCCTTAACTTTGCTTATTGGATCCTAAATAAATGTACACAATCTGTATAAGCATAGACTGTACACCAACATACTCTTCAGGCGACAGTCTCTGTCAATCTTCTTTCTAATTATACACATGGCTTATAAGGTTTACATCGTCAAGTCAAAAATTTGTAAGTAATCTCCCATTTTTATTCCATTTGTGGAAAAATACTCTAAAGCGAATAAAACGAAGGTGATATTTACAGTAACGTTTATAAAATAGTCCGCCAACTATCTACCCTACTTGGATATACATTTACTAACCAACAAGACTGCGGACTACAATTGATCATATCAACTATTTATTGATTAACAAGAAATTTCAAAGTAATTATGGTCATTGCAGTGTGGCTAGGACCGTGAGTGTCGCACAATTATATCGCGAGTTGAATGTTTTAATTTGTTGTGCATAGAGAATGCCAATAGAAATTTGATTTGAGGACTATCTGAAAAAAAGGTTCACGTCTTTTAATAATGTATTTACTAAACAATAACAGGAAATTAGTGCAAAAATTATCGATTCACTATTTAAAATTATATAAGATTTTTGTTATGTGTCGTTTGTAGAATTGGCACACTAAATTTGGAGTGTAGTGTTGACATATATCTATAAAAATAGTTATAAAACAGGTGAAAATAACTATGTTAACTTGCTATGTTAGCCCATTGCAGAGATGCGGGCCATTTTAATTTCCGACACTATTTTGTTAGAAACCCGTAGATGCAGTAGTTCTATTAATGGGATATTTAAAGTTTATTATTTTTTTACGCTTCGGGAAATGGCTTTATTACTGTACTGAGTATGTGAGGAATATTGTAGCTGAGTAGCTAACTTGACCATCTACTCATTTTCTCGTCTCTTTTTGGTGAATATTCTCAATTTTCCATCAATCCTCAAATCTCTAGGCGTAATTTAAAATTCTTTTGTTTGCGTCTCAAACTTATAATGCAATTATATTTGTTTTATAATGACGATTATTATTATATATATATGTTTTTTTTTTGTAACAGTAACACTTTAAAAAAAAAATAGTTGGCTTATTGTCTTATTCCACACACACAAAAAGTAAAGATCCATTTCACTTTTCACGGTACACTCTGACTCTACCTTCTGAGTCTCATTTTATAAATGGACAAATGTAAAAAGCCATGGTAAAAATCCATCAGTACAAACAGTAGAGACCCTAAATATAAAGGTACAATCCCTGTCGTGTGGTTTTGTATGCTCTTTCTTTTTAAAGAATCGGAGGCGTTGTCATTATTACTACAAGACCGTCCAAGCGTCGCAACAGTTTTGATGCTTGGTTGCCTTGTCAATAACTCTTTCTCTCCTAACTGACGATACCAACGTTGATTCCATCAGAATGTGTTAAATAATTACGGAGAGAAAGAGTTAAGTGACTCCATATCTTAGGAGATATTTTTGTTTGTTTCGCGAAGCGAAGATTAGGCAAGATCTTCTTTTGTAGATTAAAGCTATTTTTTTCGTTTTCGAATTTTCTCAGGCAACCTCGGGTATTTTGGCTTGGCTTTTATTATTTATAGAAGATTGTGACGTAATTACCCATCAATGTCTTTTTTTTTAAATTTTGCTCTCAATAAGGCAAATGTGCAGATGTTCTATCAAATCAGTTGGAAGTCTCTCATCACAGCCGAGGAAAACAAAGATTTGACCTACAGAAATTCTATGGTTGAAAACAGAAGAAGTATATTAAATTAAAGAGACCCCCGGTGTAAAAAAGCTTTGTCTGCATCAAGTGTATGAAAATATGCAGGTCGCAACTGGGTTTGTGTAGTCATGTGAAACACTGCACCCAGGGGCGGACTGGGTGTCAAAATCGGCCCAGGCATTTCTATAACACTCCGGCCCATTAATTGTATATTATACAAATATTATCCAGAAAATCTTTATGTAAAGTGTATCCATGCATCCATAACTGTAAGCATGCTCTATATTTCTATAAGAAATCTAGCCCTTATGTTGCTTTTTCATCGCTAAAAGTGTGTAGGCCCGAAAAAGATGAAGCCTACGGATGTAGACTATTAGATTATTTTGGAAAATATGCTAAAAGAAATTAGTATTAGGACCTACAATGTTGAGTCTGTAAAAGACTCTTTTTAAACACGACGCTCAGATGGCCACTTTGTTAAGGGAATATTATAAAACCTTTAACAATTCAATATGTAACCAAATGGCATTCATGAGACCCTTTAGGTAACCCTACCGGCCCACTAGGGTACCGGCCCACCGGGCATTTGCCCGAATGCCCATATAGCCAGTCCGCCCCTGACTGCACCTATCCTTAATCTTCGGAATCGATTACATTGCCATTATTATCAAGTCACACACACTGAGACATATTCTTATTTACATAAATGATTTAAAGTTCCTCTTTTAGACTTAGTGGTGTATAGGGAAGATGATACATAGGTCATCTGTTCCTGTGGCCTACCGTTAACGATGGTGTCATTTGGCCAGTACAACGACCAACCGCCTTTACTTTTTCTAACTGTCAGGTATCCATTAGAGCTGGGCTCAGAGGCGCCCAAAATAATAAAAATAAAAAATCACAGTCTTCACAAGGATTTGAACCCGGGACGCCCCGGTTTGGAAGTCAAGCGCTTTATCGCTCAGCCATCGTAAATGATAAAGTTTAATAGAAAATTAAAAACTGAAGGATAGACTTACCAAAACTTCAGGATGGACCTCAAACCAATCATGGTGACCAATGTCCGTTAGTCCACTGTCCACTAAACACTGAGCCACCGAGAACTCTTCAATTCAATGTCACCTCTAGCTGTCCCTTAGCCAGCGATGACCATAATTAAGGTCCAGTGATAAAACTAATTGGAAATAATGTATCAAACAGGTTCTCCGTGACCCGATGACCTCACACTGAACGCTGTTGGCATATAGTAGGTCATGTTGAATCTATAAGCAAACCACTGTAGCACCGGATATATAATAGCAATCAACCAAAATATACAAAAAGCATTTCATTAAGTGGAAGTGACAATCACAGTATAAATACGGAAAAAACAAATCGTGGATCAAATTGTTTCCATCACAGTACAAATCAAAAATATACTTCCAAAGAGAAAGTAAAGTCGAATTAATAAAATTATGAGTGGGTTGTCATTGACAAACTTAACGAACGACGAAAAGAAGAACGGGAGACAACTGACTTTATATTTTCAGTCAAACAATGTCTATTTTTTTTTTTTAAAAGATCAGTCTTATTAAAGTAAACATTATCCGTATTTTTTTTAAATTGGGATTTACCAATCATGTCTGAATTAAAAAAAAGTAATTGTATGCAGATGACTTGAAACCAGAATAGAACATTCAAATCGGCGCAACCCCCTAAACGTTGCATCTTTGAAAAGAATGTGCATAAGTTCAAAAAAAAAAAGGTTGCATACTGCAATGTACAAAAAGACAACTACATC
>JADKLZ010072016.1:0-15390 GCA_021533235.1 Biomphalaria straminea | reverse complement strand
GACCTCTTTGGGGGCCCCTTCATTTGCTTCTTATCTAATTTTCAATGTAAAATACTCATTTTGGGCCCCCCCTTAAGTGGAGGGCCAAGTGGGGATTTTCAAATTCTCCCCCTTCCTTGCCCCACCTTAGCTACGCCACTGTCTTCTTCCTTCCTCTGTCTGCTTCTCCTTTTTTTTTCTTTTACTGGTTCCTGAAGAAAGGTCTTAGCGAGCCCTGAGGATCTTGTAATATGGCCATATATTTTGTGTGTGTGTTTTTTGACAATAATTAGCAGGTCATCGTGGGGCCCAATCACTATAATGATCCTGTCTCTAATCTCTTTGTTAGTGATGAAATCTTAGTACGTGTCACTTAGGATGTAACTATATCTTTATAACCGTCAGTTCATCGAATACATATAAATATATAACAATGTATTAATAATAACATTAATAAATCTCCGTATCTTGTGGTATGAGTTCGTTAGTCGAATTAACAATTAAACAATTATCGGCAACGCTTTCTACACGATAACGTCTTTTCTCTTTGTATAAAGAGATGTTGGGTTGTAATTGTTTGTAGTTTCTGATATTCTTTCTGAAAATATTGAAACCTGCCTATTTTTACCTGCCATAGCCCGAATTTGAGATTCCACACAAACTGTCACTGTAACCTTGTTTTTTTTTTGTCTTTTTTTTTCAGAATGTGCTCGCATTTAACTACTTTTCTATTTGTCTCATTGATTCTATTTTCCTGGGGTCATGACCTCCATTTAAGTAACCGTTAGTCATATAGACTGCTGCCTTGTTTAAACACAGGGGATCATCCATTTCTGACGTCCAACACAGAACTGTTGGACGGTTCTCCGTGGGCACAGTAAGAATACATATTTGATCAAAATCAAAGTAACAAAATCAAACAAGCGTTACTTACATACAAAACATCTATAAAGAAATTATTACATACAACAAAATAATGGGTTTTTATTTTCAGTCGATTCAGTTATTTCGATGACATGCCTTATTCAGGCATTTTGAACCTAGGATTGCACAAAAAAAAATGTTTAATTTGACTTATCTAATGAGTCATTAAATGTATGTAATACTCTATGATCATTATACAACATTTACCATTTTGAAAGCCGTAGTATCTTATATTAAGGAACCTGTTGACACTTGCACTCTAGTGCTAATTAAGAATTCGTTTGGAATGTAGGGAATAGATGCAAGCAATGTTCATTGTTTCCTTATTAAAAGACTGTGTTTTCATAATTACATTGGTCTAGCTTTTCTGTTACTGACTTACCAAAACTCCGACGTAAAAAGCGAAATTTGTAGTTTAAGACGGAACGAAACTTCGAGCTCATGCTGTAATAGACAAAGATGTTGAAAGAAGAGTTCCACGCTTCCAAGATGTGAATAAATGCCCAGACCACAGTGAAGAGATTGTTGTAGAACATTCCCTTGTTGAACTCTGGCACGAAGACCATGACGAGAAGCACCACTGTGCCAGGGAAGAAGAACGAGATGAAGAGAAGAGCGATGAGGACGATCATCTTGTTGACCCGTAGCTCCTTGGAGGAGGCCGAGCCGAGCTTCTTCTTGGACGTAGCGTTCCTCCACTGTAGCTGCTTGTTGAGAGTAGCCACCAGGAGCACAGTGCAGGCCAGAATGATGAAGAAGGACACGTAGGTCAGGACTACGTTGACCAAGGCAACAGTGTCATAGACGTGATCACGATCGCTGGAAAAGTCTAATCCAAGGAGGGTTCTGTTTCTGTCTGGAAACCACTGCCAGTTTAGCCAGGTCGTAGAGTAGATGGGAGGTAGCATGCAGAAGATGACAACGAAGATGCCAGCGTTAATGTAGACGGATCTGGACTTGGTCAGCGCCCGCCTGACCCGCAAGGGCATCGCGATACAGAGGCATCTCTCTAAAGAGAGAAATGCGGTAATCCAGCTGGTCACCCTGGAGATGTAGATCTTTAGCCAGCCGCCGGAGAGGTACACGACGGACTGGGTGTCGAAGCTGACGTCAGAGTAGGTAAACAAAGGATTGTAACACATTCCCATCCAAAATAAAATCAGGAGGCTGACCAGGTCAGACAGCGTCAAGGAGATCAACGTAACGCCAGCACTATCATGGCATCCCATTTCCCAGAAAACTGACAGATTAATGACATTCGCTACTATGCCGATGGTAGCAAACAAGTCGTACATGGCACACTTTAGAACGACATACCAGATTTGTCGAACCTTGTCGCCGATAATCTTATCCGTCAAATAAAACTGTGCCGCCAAAACGTTATTGAGAATTGTACTGTTACTCATTGTGTTTACAAACAACTTAAAAAAAATAAATCCGATAATATTATTTAGTTTTTAGCTACTTTGTACTGCTTGTATAGTCTTTGTAATGAACTTTTCTCGACCTTCAAGTAATTTAAAGTATCTGCACACATTGTCATGTTAACTTTGTCTGAATAATACTATAATACATTGTGGCTAGTCTCACTACAGTACTTCTTAAGTAAATCATCTGTAGTTGAAATCGCAAGACTTTTTAAAGGCAAGTGGCTATACATCTACAGCAGTGTTTCCAAAACTTTGTTATGCGGAACTCTAGTGTTCCTCTAGGCCTGAAGAGGTGTTCAACGAACTACTGGAGTAATGAACTAGTACCGGTAGGACGTGAATTAACTCTTTCTCTCCGTAATTATTTACCACATTCTGGTGGAATCAACGTTGATATCGTCAGTTCGGAGAGAACGAGTTAATCTCTCCAAACAAAATAAGCAAAGTGTCCCACTAAATACTTAGAATTGGGGAAGTGTCCCACTAAATACCTAGAATGTGGGAAGTGTCCCACTAAATACTTAGAATTGGGAAGTGTCCCACTAAATACCTAGAATGTGGGAAGTGTCCCACTAAATACTTAGAATTGGGAAGTGTCCCACTAAACACCTAGAATGTGGGAAGTGTCCCACTAAATACTTAGAATGTGGGAAGTGCTCCACTAAATACTTAGAATGTGGGAAGTGTTCCACTAAATACTTAGAATGTGGAAAGTGTTCCGTGAAGTGAAAAGTTAGGAAAACACTGATCTACACAATAATTTGCATTAGTCAATGCCATGCATCTGTTGTTATGGTTTATACTTCAAAGACGTGCAAGATCGCGGTAGAGGTAGAGCGCTGGCTCACGAATTCGAATTCCAGTAAATCCTGAGATTGTCAACTTCAGGATATTTATAACTTTCTGGATCCATCCACTTTAATAGGAGACGATAGTTGAGGAAAACAAAGGCGGTTGGTCGTTGTGTACTGTTGACAAGATACCTTCGTTAACCGTGGGCAATATATAAAAGATGAGCTTCACACCAACTGCCCCATGTATTGCAAGTTTTACATGTAACTGACATCAATCGATTGCTGTGTGAGGCTTATGCAATTCCGAGTATGAAAAAAAACAAGAAAAAAGCGAAATCGAAGCAAAGATTAACATTTAGATTAACATTTAGATTAACATTTAGATTAACATTTACATTTATTATTTATCCATCGTGAGAAATGAAGCTGAAATCAATGTCTTTCGAACATTGACAAAGCAAGTCTAACTTTATAGAAAAATGTAACCCTGGGGCTTACAATTCATAAATTAAACACCGAATCACCAATGCAAAAGATATCTCGCCACGGTGCTGAGATACATGAATAGTCCTGCTGTAAATGTTATTGTTTTGTACATCCATTAATTCTTTTCTGACTTTCGAATCACAGGTTTAACATCTCAGCGAAGTAGATATATCTCCAACACGATAAGACCATGAAGTAGAAACATTTGAAAGCGATACTTGAAAAAAGTCAAGTTGTTCCTTTGTCACAATGCAAAAGTACTGCTTGTTGTCTGGCGAATTAAAAAAAAAAAAAGATCCAGACGTCGGTTCTTTGAGGTCACTCAATGAATTTCTTTGTGTATTGTGTGTGTTCTCTTTTGTGGAGTCTTTTTGTTTTTAATAAAAAAAAATAGTCCAGGTAATTATAACACAGTTCCAATCTGGATCAACGAAGTAGTCTATGTCTCATTTCTCAACTGCATTTCTTAGAGCAGAAATTTTCAGGATAAACTAAACATTGTCGAGGATGCTAAATTAAACTTCCTTGATGCCAACTAAATTTGCAACCAAAAAATATGTATAAAAAGTAGTTTTACAGCCATATCTCTCAATACTGTAACATTTACTTCCCTTTTCTATATTAAACAAAATTAACTAATTACCACAATTAGTTAATTTCTTTTTATTGATTCATAGTTTGTTAAGAATAAAGAATAAGTTTTCAACTTGATCCTAAAATGGGAAGTGGAAGACATAACGCGTACAGATATTTGTACCAGACAGAGTGAGTTAATATAAGCTTTGAGAACAGAATTGAGCTAGAATGTTTATTATATCTCAAACGTAACAGTTGATCTTTGTATCAAATATCTTTTATTACCACTACCTAAATATCCATTTGATTTTAAATAAGTTTTATATCACAAGGGAGAGTCTAAAGCATCCTCCGTATTGAAATATTATTGTGCTGCTAACGAAGAGAGCTTAGAATATTTGATTCCGCACATCTAAATAGTGTAAAATAAAGTATCATAAACCTTTATATTAAAAAAAAAAACACCTAGCTTATCAACACTTCCTTTAGTTTGTATACCGGATACACCAGACAGATAGCTATTTATTGTTTTCCCGCCATGTTTGAACATTTCCAATGCATACGTAAGAATCCTTATTTATTGTTTTGAAATAAACAAATACATTTCTCATCCGATGTTTGATTCTGTTGTCGTTAAGACAGTTGACTGCTGTGTCAATCAAGTTCCAATGTTGTTGGTATGTCACCCAACTTGTGGTTTGGTACTAAATAAATAACTCAATAAATAACCCAGAAAATTTGATCTATAAATTGTAACAAATATACATGAACTGTAAATCGGAATTATTAAATTACATTTACGACTTAGATACATCGTCTCCTAGTTATATAGTATTAAACTTGCTGTTCGTCGAAATACCAAAAAAAAGTGATTTTTGTTACACATAGAATTAACTTTGATAACTAGTCATTACTTTGTAGAACAGATAGTACTTCTAACCATTATTTTTTTGTTTTCTATCTTTAGAATCATTAAAAAAAATAAAATACAACAATTCAAATAATAGTGTTTTTATTTTCTTAAAAATATCACCTTTCAGTATACAAATATTTTTCTGCAAAATAATGATGTGTTTCGATAATTAGCTTACCCATGATTACACATGCGCTATGTTTACTGTGTTTAATTTGTAATTGTTGTACTTGACATTGGATACCTCTCCAGCCAGCTATCGGTAATCAGCAGATCGATGGGAAACGCATAATTAGGACGATGTAGTCTGTGCTCTCACTCAGACAGAGAGCTAGACGTGTGTGATTAAAATAATTAGCAAGAATGTTGGAAAACAATTATCATAACAATGGTTTTAATTTTAAATAGAAAAAAGTAGAATTTAAAACAACAACAACATATGTGGAGGTTAGTAGAATAGAAAGTTTCGCTACTTAAAGTTGTGATACAAATTTGTTGTTCTATGATAGTTTAAAAAAATTATGAATAATTTGACATTCAGTCGGAGTATCGTAACCAGATGCCTTCGTGTTTAAAGTAGGAGGACACAAAGGAGGACTAGTACTAGAATTTATAAATGAGGACAACAACTTATAAAGGGAGTCAAGAGCTTGTAAGGGAAGACAATAGCTTATAAAGGAAGAAACAAATTATGAAGGGAGACAAGAACTTATAAAAGAAGACAAGAACTTAAGAAGGTAGACAAGAACTTATAGAAGAAGATAAGAACTTATAAAGGTAGGTAAGAATCTATAATGGAAGACAATAACTTATAACGTAGGACAAAAAAAAGGCCAGATAACTTACAACAACAAGCAACACGAAGTCTTAGAATTGAATTGATGAAGAATGTCCTTAAATCAAATGATTGTAAAACTTCGATAGTATCTATATGCCTTAAAGTGATATGTTCTTCATATAACAGATTGGCAGAGAACATATACGCTACAACCCAATGGAGACACTCCTTTTGTGTCCACTGTGCTGCGGTCACGCGTTGATTAACGCATACAGTTTGTCAAAAGATATCTCGCATTCCTTGAGGAGCTCTGAGTAATAGATTTTCTTATGAACAATCTTCAAATTACGACCATCACTGTTCGGCTGTCAAACCTTTCAACTTATTTATCTGTCCTGATTAATAGTTCAAGATGCAGTAGTGGTTCAACAATTGAACATTATTTAACATTAATGCCTCATTCACTGTAGATCCTACATGATTTCAAATGTATCTTGCCAGTGAGTTTGTGTTATAATCAGAAGATATGAAGGATTACTGGCTACTACTTTATTTCTATCGATCAAGCGTCTTTGTTTTTGTGTTTTAAAGCTTTAGGTTTGAAATCTGTGATATTATTTGCCACGATATGAGTGGTCAAGCTAAGGAACTTTGTATAAGGCAAGAATAAAATGACGACTACTGTAGAGTCTCTACTTTATGCCAATCTATTATTAACTCTTTTAGTGCTAGGAATTAGATGTAATACTTGGTGGTGGGGATAGAAAAGGGAAGTAACAAACGAAATCTGCTAATGTTAGTTTCTATACAGGTCATTACTACTGAGCCGCTAAAGTCATGTTGATAGTTTCCACAAAATACAGTATTTCAAAACTTAAGCATCTAAATCTTTCTACTATTCTACAGTGGCCACTGACCTGTTGTCTTCGGTCGTTGACTTGTAGCATCAAACTGCTGAAGACAACTAAACCGATGCATGCGTCTTTAACTTGTAAAACTTGAAATAATTTAAATAACATCAATTTGAACAATTTAAAAAAAAAAACTTTCATTATAATATAGACACATTTTGAGATGAAATAAATTAGTGTAGTAAACTTTAGTAATAATATAAAAATTTTATTTCGAACAAAATCTACCTCACTACAAAAAACATGTCTTTTCTCTCTGGCTATCTGGGAGTCGTCTGTTCTACTCAGGTTGACGAGAATGACTCTCATCTTGCATCATTCAGAACCAGTCATTAACCTCTTCTCACTGTAACCATAGAGACACACACGCTCCTACATACTCCATACCATGTCTACACACGACTGATGATGCAATGCGTTGGTGGATGTGGGGGAATCTAAAGCAACCTTCTACAAATTCGTACAAAAGCTCCTTCTACCCTAGCACTATTAGAGCATGAAATGGATTGCCTGAGCTAGCCAGGAAAACCAGTGACTTGGCAGAATTTAAGTCATTGGTTAATATGCATGACTGAATGTATGACGCATAGGACGTAATCATCTTATTTTTTGAAGTAACGTCTGTATTGTATAAGATTAGAAGATAAGATCTCATAGTTACAATAGCTTACTACCAGTAACGTAGCTAGGCTGTGGGAAGAATGTGAAAATCCCCCTGTCCCCCTCGCCCCTTTGAGGGCGCCCCCAAATGAGTGTACGAATTTTTTTTAAACATTAAATATTAGATATAGGAGGCGCGGTGGCTGAGCGGTAAAGCGCTTGGCTTCTGAATCCGGGTTCGAATCCCGGTGAAGACTGGGATTTTTATTTCGGGATCCTTGGGCTCCTCTGAGTCCACCCAGCTCTAATGGGTACTTGGCATTAGCTGGGGAAAAGTAAAGTCGGTTGGTCGTCGTGCTGGCCACATGACACCGTCGTTAACTGTACGCCACAGAATCAGATGACCTTTACATCATCTACCCTATAGACCACTAGGTCTGAAAGAGGAACTTTATTTTATTTTTTTTTACTTAGATATCACGCCAAATGCGGGGGCCTCAAAGAGGTCGAGCGCCCCGAACCCCAAATAATTCCTAGCTAGGCCACTGCTAACTACCCTGTTTGCTAGTTTTGTTTGACCAAATTATTTCCTAGACTTTAAAGCTTATCGCACGGTCATCACCCGTTCTACATGACAATGTTATGTTGGCAGTAGTTTCTGAGTTCTTTCATTGGAGATAATTTTTAAAACAATGGCTAAAAGTTGGCATCGATTTTGACTCAATAATGTCGCCAGAGACGTCCACAACATGTCATTTAACATTGACTATACACTTGGTAATAGAATACTGAGTATTCTTGTCTATATGTTAAGTTTGAAGTACATTGGGCTAGAGATTAATGTGTTATTTGTATTATTTGTAATATTGCATTACGCTTAGAGGTTTGATTCGTGCCTGAAAACAGGCTAAATGATTTCTAATATCACATTTACACACTTACATTTCAAGTCGATGTAAAGTGCCATATCTATTAACTCTTTCTCTCCGTAATTATTTACCACATTCTAGTGAAATCAACGATGTTATCGTCGATCAGGAGGGAAAGAATTAATGTGGTAGTATTTGCGATTGTATTAATCATAAATAAATCTCCAACTTGTACTTCCAGTTTTCATGTTCATGTCTTTTTTGGTTTGATAACTTTGCTTATTTGTTTGTGTTGTGTATGGATTAAGGTCTGCTAATTGATTAACGTTACGTTTCCGTAACGTTTTCCTTTTCATCTTTTGCTTAAATCCGTTCTGAATAAAACTTAATGAACTTTCTGCACGACATTTTCAATCAGATCTAATGGACCCAAGTCTTACAGTGCAAACTGTGGAAAGATTGCGTGCAACGAATTAAAAACGAGTTCTATCTGATCTGGCATTCAGATGTACAACAGTTACAGACGTAGAATGTAACCTTTTTCGCCGTCATGGAACTAAATGTTCTAGAATAAGTAGAAGAAAAACAAGAAGTAAAAGTAGAAGAAAAAGAAGAGACTCATTAACCCAATTTACATCTGGTAGAGAGAAAGTTATGTGAAAGAATAAGAAAGTATATAGGAGTAAGCCATCGAAGTTCTTGTTTATTGCTTAAGCTCATTCGTACTCCTTCCGTTTGTTACTTATAAATCTAAAAAAAATATAACCTTTTAGTCCATTTGATTTCATCATCACCTATAGAAAGTTCAATTGTTTTAAAGTTTTGCCAACTTTTTTTTTCTATTTAAATGTTTCAAATCAGGAATTTAAAAAAAATTCTGTAGCATTTGCTTTTAATATTGGATAATTATACACGAATGTAATTTTATTCTGCTTGTATCTCAATCACAACTTACAAGACAAAAATATTAACGCATCCTCGCCCAGGCTCTACAATATGGTCAACCTTATGTAGTATGTGTAATAAAGTAAAATAAAATGCATATTTTATTAATAGCTCGAGGTTATTTACTTAATTTCTTAATTTCAGCACACCATATTACAAACATTTGACTACTGTGGTTGCTAATATGTATATTCTGAATGAGGTCAACACAACATAATAAAACTGTCAGATAAACATTTTTTTGTCCACTTCCTTTGAAGTAGCAGACGAAGTATTTGTTATCACGGTCTTGACGTCATCAGTGCCGCGATACAGCCTGAGCACACGTCTGTTGCAGACGTAGGACATGAAGATATAAACACCTTGGAGGCCATTGATTGGCTCCACGATGAACCTGGGAATAAACACAACGAAGTAATAAAATGACAAGAACCATAACTGGTTTAATAAAGAATGATAAAAACATTAATAGGGTTGAATCCCTTTTTTACACAATTAAATGGCTGTTTAAAAAAAAAGCTCTTCTTTCATTATTAAACGAAATATCTATATCAAGTTTTTTTTTTAGATTTTCTGAGTGATTATTAAGTTATTGTGAATCCACAAACCATGCATGTGTACAACTGTCTCATTATAAACCCCTTTCAATCATATAAAGCATATTGACTATGTCGTCCTCACATTCTTCATAGCATGAGCAAAGAAATGTCAAATATGCAAAGTAGTGACAAAGATTTGCACAATGTTAAAGCTAGAAAAAAAACTAACATTCACTTATGAAATTAAATATACAAATGTCAGATAACTATCCATCATCGCGCAATCAAAATGGTTCTTTTTATATTTTTTAAGGCAATCTTATTACAATATGGATGAATAAACTATATATATATATAGAGAGAGAGAGAGAGACGCCTTGATACTTACTATGGACATAATACTTGACACTTACTTGAGATAATAGACACCGGACGCTTGCGCTACTGTAGCTAGAAGCCAAAAGACGCCTGTCATAGCAGACAACTTGACGTAGACGGTTAAATTACTCTGTTCCTCCTTGTTCAAGTAAGATACCTTCAGTTGTCGAACTTTGTGTATCTTGACAACGGAAGTGATGAAAAAGATTGTATTACAGAGGACTAGGGCGATGAGAGGACCTGTAAAACTCACCACTAGGAAAACATAAAATAGTAATAGGCTATAAAGAGCTAATATCTGTGGAGCTAAATATTTAGATAGATATTTAGATAGCTAAATTTGAAAAGATAGCATAAAAACAGCTTACATCTAGATAGCTAACATCTAAAATGGAAACATCCGAGAAGATTATTCAAAGAAATAACACTTAAGGAAGAATCCGATCATCTTATTTTATACAGACATTACTTTAAAAAAAGATAATACTAACATTCTATATGTCATGCATCTAGTTATGCATGTTAACCAATGACTTAATTTAAATTCTGCCAACATACTTACAGTAAACCCATTCTACGCTCTAACTACGAGAGAAGGAGCATTTGTACATATTTGTCCTTATATATGGAACGAGCAATGTGTCTATATCTTTGTGTCTTTCTGAGTTTTTGTATTTGAAAATTATATTTATAGTTCATTTTTTTATGTATAATTGCTACTTTAGTTTTAAGTCTTCTCTCCTGAATATTTTCTAAATTTAGTGATTTTACTAAATTGTTACTCTAGTCAAATCTGAAGAGCTAACATCTAAAATGGTAACATTCGAAAATCCTTGTATAGCTAGTATACACAATCTTTGAGGCATTAAAGCAAAGACTGACTTACTCCTTACGATGAAAGAATCAAGGAAGCACCTCGAAGATCCATATCCTATTCTTTGACTTTCACTTTGAAAGTAAGTAACCACCACTACCATAGAAACCACAGTTGTTGGAAAAGACACAGAGTAGAGACATCGCTTGGTGAAGGACTTGCAATCATCCTGACAGCAAGAGCTTCTAGTCTTGGCAGTGAACACAAGGAACATGTCCAGGCTACAGATGAAAGTCCACGAGAACATCCACAGCCACAGGAAGTGAGTTGAAATGCCCAGAAATGTGCAAATATCTCCTTTGTACTCGCTGTAATAACAAGTCAGGGTTTGCCATTACAGAGTCAAGTTGCATTAGTCCCTAAACTATTTGATCTAATAGTTCACTGTATCGGAGTGTGTCAGACATGTTTAGGTATTGACAAGTTTATTCAGAAATCGGGACGTTTTTACTTGTTTGCAATTAGTCATAACTAATTTATGTGTGTGTGTCTGTAAATGAAAACCTCAAAGAAAAAAAATTGTTGATTGTGATGAAACGAGGATTTAAAAATGTGAGAGCCAATGACAAAGAAAATCGTTGTATTTACGATCCTACTAAACGCAAATTATTAAACAACCAGCAAGCATATAATTCCTAACAGGAGAATTTTTTTCTTTAGAGTTACGCGTGTAACTAGTTGGCTGCCTGGTCGTGCAGTTTGCGCGCTGGGCTGTCCTTCGGTCGTCTCGATGGTCTCGAGTTCATACCCTGCCCGCTGCCATCCCCCGTCGTCCTGCGGGAGGTTTCGACTTTGAAGAAAATTATCTTCAACTGTGAAGGAACATCCCGAAAATGTAAAATATTTTACAAACGAAATCTAGATGTTCGGGCAAGATGTAACAGAGGATTTCTAGACTTAAAATGTTTAGTTGGGAAAGCAGCAAAACTTTTCCAGAACAAAATATTGTATGATAAACATTGAGGACATATATCAGCCTTTTAAAAATATACTGAATCTAGCATGCGTGGAAGAGTGGAAACTTTAACATAATGATGGTGATAATATTACTCCAAACAAAAGTTTGAATGGTTTAGATTTGCGTAGACTTACAAACGAATTTTGATCTAGATGTTTCACAACATAATTTTTTTTTCTATAATAAAAAGTTGACATATGCGAACTTATATATAATGACAGGCGCGTTACGAACCGGCTATGCACATAGACAGTGCTAATTTCTGGGTGTAGACCTTTAGAAAGGCCTGAATAGCTTTGTAAGATTTCATCTTTAACCCCTTAGAGGTTTCTTTCTTATATTTCTAAAGCAAATTTTTAGAATGTAAATTCTATTAAAATAGGAAATGTTTTAAGAGTATAAATGTAGGGCACTTTATTCCGCACTTACATATAAAAAGCTGCTAGAAGAGATGTCTGCGCCAACAGAAGACTCAGTGACAGCATCATGTTGTTCTTGCCTGCGAAGGTTCTCAAAATCGGATGTATGAGATAAGTCACAAGGGTTACTAGAAGGCAGACAATTGACACCACTGAGCAAGATACACTGACGATGTAGAGAATACCTTCAGGGAGTTCCAGTCTCCTTTGTCTCAAAGAGTCTTTAGCATCTTGAATCTCCTGCCATTTGCTCTCCAAAATCTCCCAACACACTTTCAGTTCTCCGCTCTCCTCAATGAGAAGGTAGTTTAAATCCTGAGGCTCTGAAAGTGTCACTTTTATGACTTTGAGATCTATTGTCACTTTAAAGTCTGAAGGCAAAGCCTTGTCCAAGATATTTAGTTCGTATTCTGATTTGTTGAAAGCTACATGGCCGCATCGAAGTATATTGTTCATTTTTATTAGTAAGTTCTCATCAAACTGAGTCTCATAGTTTCTACTGTTTATATAGTTACTTTCAGAACCTGCAGGTCTACTTTCTTTCATTGATACAAAGTCCGACTTCCTAGAGGTGGCGTCCAGGGTTTGTAAGGCAAAAGTTGAACTTTGTCTTTCTTTTAAAGTTATTTGTCTATTTACCCAATGATCAAGAACTAAAGATTCAAACTCATCTCTTGAGACGTTAACTGGACCCTGCAACCTGGCATCAAGTCTCACGAGACATGGGTAATAATGGCGCAACAAAGTATCTTGTAAACGAGAAGTGAAATTGAAGCCGTCTGCTGTGATGTTATACTCGACATTTAACATTTTGAGCCATTCCTGAAACTGAAATCAACGAAATAATATAATAAATAATGCAAGTCTTGGATTAGTATGTTTCTAATTTTCGGTCTCTCAGAAGTCAGAATCAAATTTTGTTTTTTTTCGTAAAAGAAACAAAAAACTAAGATCAGCGGAAGAATCGCAGACGGCGTAAGGAGCAGACGACATTATGGTAATTTGACATTTCATTTTTTTAAAGATGTAAATGGAACAGTGGCGTAGCTAGGGTGGGGGGAGGAGAGGGGATAATTTGAAAATCCCCCCGGGCCCCTACTTGAGGGGGGCCCCTAATGGTTGTTTTTTACATAAAAAATTAAGTATTACGCAAAATGTAGGGGCCCCCAAAGAGGTCAGTCCCCCTGGGCCCCCAAACGACGGAAAATTTCTAGCCTAGCCCCTAAAATGGAAGATATGACCCACTGAAGAATTAGGCAACTCATTTCTATTATAGAAAGTCTTGAAGTAAGTACAAATGATAATTAATAGAAAAAAAAAACAGATGTATGTGACACCCAATTAACAATATCATTTATAGTAAGATAAGAAAAAAACAACATTAGGTATATTTGTAAAAAAATTAAAAGAATATGTCCCAGTAGGAACATAAAAATATAAAATTTGTTATAAATAGATTCAAATGTATCCAGATAATAATTAAACATAAAAATAAAAGGCGACCAGCGTAAAAAGGTCATCAAAATAGATTGCTGTTTTTATAGAACAAAAAAAAAGGACTATAAATACTGACTACTGACTATAATGCAAGCATATTTTTTTGATGCCTACCTTTTTTGAATATTAGACCTGCAAGAATGGGAAAAAGAGAAAGAAGAACAGGAAAGAGAGATAAGAAAAAAAAAACAAGAACAAAAAGAGAAAACAAAATAAACAGAAAGAAAGAGTAGAAAAAGAAAGTAAAAGGGAAAGTGCAAAAAGAATAATTGTGTTACAAATGAAAAGTGACAAGGGGAGGTCAACTTGTGACACCGTCATGATGACTCAGGATCGAGTCTCTCTCGTATCTATTCGTACAAACATAGGCAGGAAGTGCCATGTCCTCAATGTTTTTCTAGGGGATACATGTATAAGCAAAGACAGGATGTGAGTGTTGTTCCAAAAGATACCAGCAGTGTTTGGGCAATTAGCGGAGAACTGATTAGTGACTCTATATAAGCCAGACAGTTAATGTGAAAGTCAGTCGTAGCATGCAGTCGTAGTATCCAGTCGTGATTAGAGTCGTAGTGAGTCGTCGACCAGAGATGTGTGCGACTCGATGCCAGTTAACTAGAGTAGAGTTAACTGGAGTGGACTGCGGTCGTCGTTAAAGTCTCTACAGCGAACTATAGTGGACTTGAGTCGTTACAGTCGATACAGTCGATGTAAGACGTGTACGGCTCTGATTCAGTAGAGTGGAGTACGACCAGAGATGTGTGCGACTCGAAGCAAGTTAACTAGGGTAGAGTTAACGGGAGCTGACTGGAGTTGTTAAAGTCTATACAAGCGAACTACAGTGGACTTGAGCCGTTACAGTCGATACAGTCGATGTAAGAAGTGTACGGCTCTGGCTTGTGTAGTGAGGACGACTCGGAACAGCTGAGTGGAGGGTAATACGGCTCGATAAAAGTTGAGAAAGATTGAAGTGCAGTTCGAAGTACAGTGAATTGTAAACAACCAGATTTGTGCAGTCTTCTAAGATACTTGTTACAGTCAGTTTATATTCAATAAAGTTATATGAGGCTGAAAGTTTAGTTGTCAAGTTCTTTGCAGTGTTTTGATTTATGTGCCTACTAATACATTTAGCCAGAAGATAGCAGAAATATGTAAAAATAGAGTAAAAAAAAGAAAAAAGGAAAATTAAAAAAAAGTAAACTTAGAAAAAAAAATATCTAGAAAGGAAAAAAGGAAAAATGAGAAATAAAGAGACAAATAAAGAGAAAAAAGAAAATGAGGGAGAAAAATAAAAAGATAAAAACAAAAACAAGTGAAAAATGAGAAGAAAAAAAAAAGAAAGTTGAAATACTATTAGCATGAATGTTGAGTTATTTAAAAGCTGTTAAAAACGACAAAGTAAAAGTGACCGTGAAAGAAAGAAAAAAACTAAAAAGGAGGTAAGGATAATAGAGGGAAAAAATGAAGGGAGTGAGTGAGAGAGAGAGAGAGAGAGAGAGAGAGAGAGAGAGAGAGAGAGAGAG